>JABXWE010009020.1:0-26394 GCA_014611495.1 Limonius californicus | reverse complement strand
AGATTCTAAAGCTTAATATAGACGGGACAATCCATAGGCTACTGCAATTGACTTTTTAAAAAATCGCTTTGTATATATATATATATATATATTCAGTGTTAGTATACAGTTATGTTCTATATAATAATTCAAAAGTTTGTCCAACGCATGCTTACGCTAAAATAATAAGTATACACTACGCTAGGATTAGCAGATGTACAAATTAACATTCCATTTCTTATATCAACTTTACCAACTTTTTCAATTTTGCTGTCGATATATACATTAAACATATATTATATATATATAACGCATTTAATTAACAGCTGTCTAATGTTTATGTCTATAGCACGTGAAACAAATGAATTAAAACGCACTTTAAGATTTTCCGGTATTACATTCCTGGATCAGAATAATGTTTTCACTTTACTTTTTTTTATTTTATTTTATCGAAGAATTTAGTGTTCGACTCCCGAGCAGTAGACGTTTCTTAGGTGTTTGTTACTGTTAATTATAAGGCATGCTGAATGGGAGACCACCTTGTAAAAATATTAAAAAATATTAATATATAAAATTATTTTGGTCAGATAGACAATAGGTGATCAAATTTTTGAGATATTGCACTTCGTAGTTTTATGTATAAAAGATTTAACAACACAACTTATTACTGGGGGGGAAACTAAAACGTTCCCTATATACCGCGTGTTACGTACAAAAACCGGTAATATGATATTAAAAATCAGAAGTAAACGTAGCATTGAGATCCGGTTTTCAAATCAAATTGTGGAGAAAACTTGAGCACCCCACTAAATTTAAGCACATACAATTAGGAAATTTACCTAAGATTGTTTCGCTATAACCCTGCGAAGTGCACTTTAAATTGTCACCTCAATTTTATCTTCTATACTGTCTGATTTTCTAATTATTTTTACCATTCAAACGACTTGGAGAGGGTTCTTCAAGCGCAAGAAACACCTTGTTTATACAAATGTATGATTATAAATGTTTTTTAAATTTGATCGTACGGTATTTTTTCTAAAATGTAGTCATTATTAATAATCGTTTTCGTTTGTAGTTCTTATATGTATTAAGTCTTATATAAAGAAATTCGTGATGTCGCTGAAACAGTTTGTTTTATAAAATGTAGTTATATTTAAAATGTAATTAGATTAGGAATAGCATTAGGTTCACCAAAGAGCTTAGGGTCGCCTGTACAACTTGACTTATCTTTTTTTGCTTGTGTATTACCAATAGCTGAACATGTAGTTAAGAAAAGTCTGGAAAAACTTTCTGGTATTATTTTGCATCTTAATTATAAATCCTTTTTCTTTAAAATTTGCATTGGAAGTTAATGGGATCGTGTGAACTGAATATTAATTTTTTGATATGTATTTATCAAACAGAGCTTTCAGCCAGCCGGTTAAAATATGTATTCAAAAAATTTTTAAAACGAAAAGGATTCGCTAAGATTTAATAATCATGGCAATTCTAAAGCACATTTATACTCGCCATTAACATGGGTAATTACCACTTTACCACTCATAAACTTCGTGCTCTGCTCATTCATATTAATATATGTATGTACATGCCAATCTAGAACTAGAATATTTTGTTTTTATTGCAAACGAAATAGACTTCCTTCGATTAAATAGGCACTAAGACTATAAGATGATCTTTTTTGAACAATTTGTATCTATCATTTCAAAATATATTTATTAGTAAATTTTTTTTTATATGTAATTAACCATAAAAAGGACAGTATTAGTAAAGATAATCATTAGCACTAAATATGTCTTTTGCGTTGGTAGACGAATTCAGAACAATCAGGTTATAAATAAATGCGTTTGCAAGTTGTAGGAATTCATTAAATTGCTTAAAGAATTTACAACACCAGATGGTTGTTGCAAAGATATGCTGCTGTTGCACTAATTAAGACATATACGCACTTATTAATAAGATCTAATTTTAAAGTAACCCGCTAATGACCATTTATACATATCTTTAGATATCCTATAAATAGCACATCGAATGAGCGATTCTGCGTCGAGATAATGACAATCAAACTCCGTTAATAGTAATCTTTTGGGAGAAATATTATCTTGTTTGTGAATAGGCCAGTTTTTAACTAGACGTTCTTGTGGATTAGCATTCCTTTTGCGGTTCACGACAAATCATTATTAAGGTCATTTTTCACACAGAAGTTCTAATTGAGTTATTTCTCACGAGGCAGTAACAGTAGGTGTCACATTCTCCCATTTTTTGAACATTTCCTCAATTTGATAATTTCCTAATTCTATTACACCCGCACATTTCCACCAATTAACCGCTACTTTGTGAGGAACTGCGAACACGAAAACTCATTTACTAACAAAGACAATTGACACGAAATAAAGAGCGAGAAATAAAACACTTAGGCCCCCTTCAGTTTTGAAAAGCAATCTATAGATGTTACGCTTTCTGAAATGATGTGCCCACATGCACTCTCCTTGCCGAGAGGGCCTTAAACGATCCATCTCAATTTAAGGATGTAACATCTCATCACGTAATATTTCACTCTATTATCCACATGGAAATGGAAGATTTGGACTGCTCTTTTGAAATAACAACCTGAAGGAAATGTGAAGTCATTTGTCTGCATTACCTGATATGTATGTGTGGTGTCAGCTTAATAGACCCCATCAAATATTTGTCTTGGGTGTTGAAAACGCCGCCTTTTGATAATTTAATCAATTTTGTTGGTTAGATTGTGAAACGCAATCTGATACGCGCCAATAAAAATTCTCACCAGCGCGGCGGTATCACAATTTCATTTCCTAGTCGAATGTTTCAGGTTTTAAGACAGTAAGTCAAATCGATAATCTTGTTGTGACTTCTTATCAAATTTAGATACAGGTTACAGTCGCTATGCGAGTCATGGTAATTATTTTTAACAATATACAGTGGTGTGAAAAACTTTTGCATCACCCGAGAAAATAATTATTTCTTGAAGTTTAGCTACATTTTTGGCCTAGTTTCCAAAAATTATTTTTAAATATTTTATCTCTTCCTTAAGTACTTAGAACTGCATAGAAATCAATTAAGGTAAGTTCTTTTCTAAAAATCGATTACCAGTTATTCGCCCATCTAACAGGATCATTAAAAGGCGTTTAGCATGAAACTTAAAAGCATAATTAGGAGAAATACTTATTATGTTATGAGTATATATATATATATATATATATACACACACACATATATATATATACCTGCAGATACTATGGACTATTCAATTGCGTTTCGCATGCCCTTAACAGTGACAACATGCCATCCGAAAAGAAATTGTTCAAATTATCGGATGAAAAACGATATGAAATAATTTTTCATCATGAACAAGGCGCTTCCAGTCGTAAAAAGCTATGAAAGTGCAGTGCAATCAATGCACAGTATTATTCGAGTAATCAAAAAGTATTATGAGATGGGAAAATTTAAAGATAAACTCCACAGTGGCCGTCCAAGAAAAACATCAGTGAGAGACGACAATGTATTGCGGAGGACGAGCCTGACAGACAGAAGTCTTAATTCGACAGATTTAACCAAAATATGGACCGAAGCTATTGGTGTAAGTGTATGCACTTTTTAAATCTGGACTTAAGGGTTGCAAAGCCCGGAAGAAACCTCTGACTACAAGATAAACAAAGGCTACACCGTTTGAGATGGGCAAAGGATAATCACCATTGGGCCCTAGAACAATGGCAAAAGCTATTATTTAGTGATACATCTACCGTTAATATTAGCAATCATGCTGGAAACACCTAAGTTAGAAGATTTCACGACGGTGTGTTCTGCCAATTATTAAACATTCAACCTCTGTCATGATATGGGGCTACATGTCTGCTCAAGGTCTTGGTAGACTGCATGTTGCATCTCGTATGATAAATGCAACCAAATACATGATGTTCTATAGGAGACGCTGCCTAGTGGAAAAAAGTTATTTGCTGACAAAAACTTTGTCAATCTTGGATGTCGACCAATAAACTTAATAGAATAGACTGACCAGCGTAGTCCCCGGACCTAAATCCTATAGAATACTTATGACAGAGGATTTCTAACATTATTTTAAAGAAAGGCCACAAAAAATGAAATTAATATAATCTATAATTTATGCCTGGTATCGCTGCATTACGAAGGAAAAATTACAAAATCTGGTGAATTCTATGCCAAAAAGGTGTGAATTAGTTACTAAAAACAAAGGATGGCCTATTAAGTACTAAATTAGTTTAAACTTAATTAGTGTGTATTGTAATAAACGTTTAGGTGTAGACTACATTATTATACATAATGTACAATTTTTCTGTTTTTGAATAAATTTTATACAGCGTATTCCACGACGTGAGGTCACTACTTCGTGTATGTAATGTTCAGACCAAATATAGTTTAAAATTCTAATAAAGTTATGCCCTACAGCAAACCGTTTTCAAAATATATGTTATGTTATGTATATTTAACTATTATCTATAAATACTTACAATTTCGGAAAAGCCAATATTAATCTTTATTATAGTTTAAATTCACTATAAAGATTGTTCAAAATTGCTACCGTTGCTCTCGAGACGCATTCTGGCTCTTCTTAAGAGAGATCTGGTTGCCCTACATAACATTTCATTTTTATTCCAAATTAATTCTGCTGTCTCAAAAATGCGTCTCATAAAACCTTCAACAGTCTCTGATGGTATTTGGTATACAATATCTTTGATATGGTCCCACAAATATCTAATAATCTTAACAAGTTAAGTCCGGAAATCATGGGGCCAGGGGTGCTGTTCTCCTCTACCAATTACACGTCCTTCAAACCGTTGATTCAAAAATTGTTTTACACCTAACACAAAGTGCTCAGGGGCACCATCGTGCTGGTACCACATACCATGTCTGATCGCCAGAAGGACATCATCTAACAATTCTCTCAAATGATGTTCTAGAAAATTTAAATATCTGTCGGCGGTTAAATGGTTTTCAAATAAATCGACCAATGAGCATGTTATCAATAATTCTACACCAGATATTCACTGAATACCTATGTTGATAATTTGACACTGTGATTTCGTGTGGATTCTCCAAATCCCAAGAGTGACTGTTCTTCCTGTTCATTAATCCATTCCTTGTAAATGTTGCCTCATCCGTGAATAAAATTCTATTACGTAGGTTTCGATTTTCAATTATCCTTCGGCAAAATTCGAAACGACTAGCAAAATCTGTATGTAAGAGGGCTTGAACAGGTTGGATATGAAATGGATATAAACCATGACGTTTTAATTTTCTCCAAACTCGCATTCGTGGTACATTAACTTGTGCAGATACACGATGAACAGAGATGCTGGGATTATTATCAATTTCTCGCAGATGTTGTCCTGGTTTTCTAGTACTTGCTGTATTGGACTCTCAGTCGACGGTTTCGGGAAAGTTCCGTGTTCACGTAGATGGTTGTACACCCGTTGGAAAACTCGTCGGTCTGGTAATCGCCGATTTGGAAATCTCAACCCATATTCACGAGCAGCTGCTGCTGGGTTTCCATCACAAAACCATACATGTAATGAATATCGGCGTACTCTCACGTTGCAAAAGTAAACATTATCAACACTGTTAATAAGCGCAAGCAGAGAAACCGACTTTAAGGTGCTTTACTGTTTGACATACAAGTGCGTTATATCATTTCCATAGTAACGTAAACAGTTTGTATTGAATACCACTTAATGTCATTTATTGTTTGTGCTACTTCAGTATTTAACGAAAACATGCTACAACTTCTTTAATGTTCGATTTAGAGAAAACCACCACTCTTTAGTTTCGACTTCTTTTCACCTCTCCTACACGCAGGTGAGGTAGTGACCTCACTTCATGGGACGCCCTGTATAATAAAAAGTGTTTGTGAGCTAGAAACCATTTAGCTCCTAAAATGGCTTCTTTGGTGTTCGACTTTTGTATTTTAATGTCCATCAATATGATCCTATCTAGTTACTCAAACCTGTCTATAAAATAAGCTTGTCCGGGATTACTCTCGTCATTTCGGTAACACGTTGACTATCATGAGCTATCTGCTTTACTGATGAACAGAAAGGTGGACATGCTCGTTAGCAGTTAGCGGTTAGTATATATTTCTAATCGGCTAGGTAATTTTTGAATTTATTTATAAGTTTTTAGAATTAATTCAAAAATTGCGATTTTCTAACGCGTTCACTTATTATGAGATCTTTCGGTAACACGATAAAATTAATTATTAAACTGTATTTTTAAAGATCCGTAAAATTAGAGAGATCAAGAGGATGCCATACAAAATAATTTATTAAAAATACGACATGAAATTGAAGAAAAGTAAAAGGCGTTGAAGCATGATCAAAATAGGTCTACAAACTGTAAATGTTATTATATGATTTGATGTCAATGCATGATTGTGTTCTAATAAGTATTTAGCGTACTTAGATTTTTCTGGGTGTTGTATTTGTATGAGCGTATGTGTTCTTTGTATCTGGTATCAAAATTTCTAATTGTTTGGCCTATGTATACATAATTACAATGTGAACAGTTTAATTTGTAAATACCTGAGTTTAACAAATCGTTAGTTAGTTCTATATTTTGCGTAGAATAAGGTGTTAAACGTGTTTTTTTTTTGTTTTATAAATTACTGTAAATGTACTTCTTCTGATTATAATTTTAGCATTCTCGGATATATTACCAAAATATGGAATAGAAATATATTTAACATTTTCAGAGTGGTCTTTCGAATATATTCTACTTGCTAGTTTATAATCTTTCTTTCTGATTAGTGTGTCTATCAGTTTTGTATTGTATCCATGACTGTGTGCAATTTCGTTAATACTCGAAATCTCTTGTGATCACTGTTACTTAGAGGAACTGTTAGAGTTCTGTGTATCAATGACTTATAGGCTGCTAATTTATGTGTTTTATGGGGACAAAAGTCCTGTGGTATTGTGATATCTGTTTGTCTAGGTTTTCTATAAATAGAGTATACGAGATAATTAATACATCTCTTTTGTTCTGTTTCTAATGTAAAGTTTATATTTGAGTGTAGAGTGTTAATAAACGTTAAGAAATCACCAATACACTCAAATGAACTGTTAAAACATTATGATATTTTGGGATGTTTCAGAAACCACTTCGAAAATGTTAAATACATTACATAAAATTATAATCAAAACAAGTACATTTAAAGTAATTTATACAACAACAAAAAACACGTTTAACACCTTATTCAATGCAATTTTTTTTTAAAGAATCGTGGAGTTGCCAAAGGCAACTCCAAGATTCCCATCCCTCCCAGCTTATCCCGGCTCAGCACATTTCGTGCTATTCACAGGTCTAACATGCCCCACCCTTGATAAATCCCATGCCCCAGACACCACAAACACCCTGGGAAAGTGCAGTGCTCAGGATTCGAATCTGAGCGACTTTGGTAGAATAACTCCAAGCCAAGCGCTGTGGCCATTACTCTACCGCGGTCCCCTATTCAATGCAAGAGATAGAACTGACGGATTGTTAAAATCGGGTATGTATTTACATATTAAACTGTGCACAGTGTAATTATGTATACATAGGTCAAACAATTAAAAATTTTGATACCAGATACAAAGAACACATAAGCTCATACAAGTACTCCACCATGGTCGTCAGTCCTGGGACTGGTTTGTCTCAGCTTTGGTTATACTCGGGGTCTTTCAAATTCACAAATGCATCTTTAGTGACTGAGCAAATTGAGCTCATAAATTCCCCCCTATTGGAAGTTTTGGAAAAGAAGATCAGAGCCAAGTCCAAAATCAAGATCCAATGTGCTGTTGCCCCAGCTACAAATGTTTACAAGATTAAATGCTTTTGAAAATGACATGTAAAATGTCGAAATACGTATAAGGTCTGTATGACACGACACAGAATTTTGTATAAAACTTTGTTCAAAATTCTGCCTGTGAGCATGCGCAAATAGGTGCAAATTACGTTAACATCTGGGAGAAAACTGCCAAAATAGTCATGTGACTGTCGATAAATTAGAATTCTAACCAGATGTTATAATATTAGGTTAATGCATAAGTTCGTTAACGCTTTTATTTATTTATTTTACATGAACACACAACAAAACAAACAAGCTGCAGCAATAAAGAGCGCGGCCGAGATATGAGAACGTGCATGGAGTGTCCGCAGACGAGGTAAACACGTGGTAAACATATTTTTCTCTGTCCTCCCCTGTGACATTTTGCTGTATGACACGACACAAAATTTTGTAAAAACGCTTTGAATAAAATTGGTAACAAAATTCTGTGCCGTATCATACAGGCCTAAAGAACAAAATTTAAATAAAATAATTATTTAAATTAAATATAAATATGAAAGAACCGCAAGGATTGATAACTAGTATACGCGATTTAACGCCTAAAGACCAAAAACACAAAAGAAAACAGTGGAAAAGGATATCAAAGCAGAAAAAGACTTAAGAAGATCTGTGGAGAAGTTTCTGTAAAAAGACAAAAATCCGAAAATGTATCCCGGAAAAAAATCTTTTTGGTACACAGAAGGATAAAAAGAGGAAAAAAGTATTTTTGGAGAAATCTCCTCAAGAAGTACATAGAAACCGAAGCGAGACACAACATTTCATTAGCAACTGTTTGGAGATATTAACCATTCTGAATAGATTTCCGAAACAGAGCGATATAGAGACATGTGTATGCATTAAGCATGCAAACATAGAACTGATAGTTTAGAGATTGTACAATGCCAAATATTGATAACTACCAAACGCCCAGATGATCTTCTAAAGAAAGGATTGGTTTGTAACGACAAAGACATCAATTGCATGCTTAAACGTTGTCCAAAATGCAAATACAGAGTCTGTAATTTGAAATCCTCCAAATAAAAGAAAAGCTTATGCTTCATTTGTACTCGTACATTCCAAATTTGTTAAAATATTCCGGAAAATAAGTGTATGGACTGCAGAAAATCAATTCATTTCATAATTATTATTCAAGTGTTAAAAAAATAGATAATTCAATATCAATTTTAATATGTGTCTACTTTTTCTGATTGTGTATAATTTTGGTACCAAAGCATCGTAACGACAACACTCATAAACACCTTCCTTTTTTAAGTCTACTTCACTATTTATTCATAAAATGAAGTGGGACATTTTACTTGTAAACCACAAATAAATATCAATAGAAGAATAAAACAAACTTTTTCATGAATAGGTTACAAACTCTAGATTATGATGACTCTTAATAAATGTTTAACATAATTTGAGTTAACAGATTAAATTTTCTCTTTAATTATAGACATAAATTGAACAATATTACTTCTACAACGTTTTAATGTGGATTTTGCGTAAGCTACTAAAGTTACATAACATACGTACAGTATTATTGGTATGTTACCGACATGACGATTTTCTTGTAACTTTGTCTAAAAAACATTTTTAAATAAATATAACATAGTATTTTTCGCTGCCAGTTTGTAAATTGAGCGAAGAAAACATAAATATCTTAAAAATCTGAAAAATTCTAATCATTTCGAAAACAGTATTTTATTAGTATTAATAGTTGCTTTTCCATATTCTCGTTTCCCATGTTGTATTGTTCAAAAAGTATTTAATAATGCAGTAAATTAACAGTTAATGTTGCTTAATAATTAAAATAAATTTATTTATAAAAGCATTATTAGAATATTGCTTTATATCCAACATTGTTGTTGCGCCAGTTTCTCTTCTCTATAGAAATTCGTAATTTTGGAATGAAACATTAAATGGGATTACGATTATTTATTTATTCTATGATACATTATTATCCGGTACATAGCATGTCGTCTTCTGGTGTGGTCAAGGCGCATGCAGATCACTGTGGTAACGAGGAGGCAGATAGGATTGCAGAACTGGCGTCCGAGCAACCTTCATATGGACCAGAACTTGTAATTCCCGTCTCCTCAGCAACATTAGGCTTTATACTACATCAAGAAACCTCTTCGCCAAAGACAGCCAAATATTGTCCCGTAAGAACCTTTGACTAATCGTAGGAACTATATCTGGACACTGCACGCTCACGAAACGTATACGCAGGATGGGGCTAGCCGACAGCCCCAAGTGTCGAGGATGACAAGGCGGCAAACATGTTCTGTGTCACTGTCCTGCACTTGCAAGAATAAGAGGATCCATATTGGGGGATTTTTGGCCCGATATGGCCGAAATAGCAACGGACATCCAGAGGACTAGATTACTTAGGTATTGCCCAAACTTGGGAGGCACTGCGGTGGTAGTGCAATGGGTACACCTACTGTGGCCTACGTGCGTGTGAGCTTGCTTACTCTCCAAATTTTAATTCAAAATCAATATACCCTATTATTCATTACATAGTAAAGCCGCAAAATTTCGAACACTATATTTATTACCCTTTCAAATTTGCAATTAAACAACATCAGTTAGTGTTGTTTATATATTAGCTCTCAAAACTAACAAACGTTTGAATTCAATATTTAAACACTTGATCTAGTCCTTAATGAGAAAGAAACGACTCAAGCACACCATGTATACTTTCAGGTACTTTAAACAGTTACTGCTTTTCTATACTTGTATCAGGCACTCCATGTGCACGTATATTTTGGAAATTTAACATTTTCCTCATATCGGATTTCCGCAGGTAGCAGGGGAACCCGTAACTTAGAGAAAGTAGTCGACGTGTTAGCAAAGTGGTTTTATGACAAGTGTTATATTTAAACAAATTACGATCCTAATTTTGAAACTAGAAGCTTCTGCACAGTTTCTGTTACTAACACTGTAGGCTTGCAGCAAAAATACATATACTCCGAAATCATTTTCGAACAAAACACCTACCGTTCTCATAGTTGCGCAATTGCTTTAATAGATTATTGTTAGTTGGTGACTATGTGGTCAAAGAATACTATGTGTTGTTGTAATTGTGTCACTGCGAAAATGATAAATTATAAGTATAAAGCAAGGGACCTTAATGGGGCAGTGCGAACAAGCGAGGTCACAGAGAAATACGGCTCAATCGGCCGCGGGGTTAAACCCCGGCTGAGGCGACCGTATTTCATTTATTTAGGTTTAGGGTGCCTGTTGCATGAATGGTTAGTATGTAAGGGACGCCCGCACCCCCCTGAAGTTATGCGAAAGCGGTTCCGGGGTAGAACGGTAGTGTAAATCTTAAAAAAAAAGATGAAAGCAATTCACGATATAAAGCTACAAATACTAAATTTCTAAATAAATCTTAAAACGGGCAATAAACACAACATTTGATTGATAATAAATACGAATTCTATGCACATTCGTTACAATGTAAATTATTTATAATGCTGTACTCGCCCTGGAAAAAACAGAGTAAGAAGATATCAATATAGTTTTGAATTTACTACAAGAAGAGGGTCGCGAGAAACAATTTGACCAAAAGGGGGTCACGATCTAAAAAGTTTGGGAACCACTAATGCAGTGTTGTAGTACTCAACTTCATTCAGAATCAGCGGCTAAACGGCTTACTGACGCCATCTATTTATTTATTTATTCTCCGTGTTTCCGGAAATTTCCACCATATTCGGGAGGGTGCTAGACGACACTGGAATAATCTGGAAATTCCATTTTGCTTTATATAAGTAACGGACCGCGATGAGATTAGTTATCATTTCAAAACTGTGTGCTGCACTGCTGACTGTATATTGAGTTCAAAAATCGATAAAAAATATTTAACGTGAAGTACGAGCTAAACTCGATTTTTTTAAAGATGGATAAATTTTTAAACGGTTGTTAGAACCTTCCGCGTCTGATAAAGGCAAGAATGCAAAGAAAAATAGACAGCACAGCGACGAATATCTCAAATATAGTTTAACCGTTATTTCCCAGAAACCCAGTGCACACTTTGCCGAGAAGTGTTGGCAAAATAATATAAGAAACCATAAATGCTACTTCGACATTTAAATACAGAACATCCAGACAAAAAAGGAAAGTCCGTGGAATTCTTCGAAAGAAACCTAAACTATCTCCACAAGGCGCAAGCCACTTTTACATCAGCAACCCCTACTAAGGAAGAGGCACTCCTATCAAGTTTTCTAGTTGCATTTCGCATTGCAAAAATCAGTAAGCCACATACAATTGCTGAAGACCTGATTTTATCAGCAGCTGTTGAAATGGTGCAAATAATGGTTGGTGACTAACCTGGAAAAGCCATATGGAAAGACAAGAACGAAGGGCCTGCGCTTCCTACTGGACGTGCAGGCGCGCGTTAGGTAAAACCTGGGGGCTGAAGCCTAAAATCATATTCTCGTTTTATACGGCTGTAGTACGCCCGCTGTTAACTTACGCCGCCCTTGTCTGGTGGCCACGATCGGAACTGACCACCACAAGGACGACACTCGCCCGGGTGCAAAGATTAGCTTGTCTGGGCATTACGGGCGCAATGCGAACAACCCCGACAGCGGCCATGGAAGTGCTGCTGGGACTCGCGCCCCTTCACCTTGTGATTGAGGCCGAGGCTCTAGCGGCAACGCATAGGCTGATGTGTATGGGGCAATGGAAACCGACTCAGGAAAATGTAGGACATGCCAGAGTTGCCTCCAAATTGAAGGCGACCACTCCCATCTCCTCAATGGGAAGTGATGGTATAACTTCCTACTTCTCCTTTAGCATACCCTACAGGGTTCACATCCCTCTCCGGGATGAATGGTTCTCGAACGATCGGCCCTTTCTTAAACCCGGCGGCCTAGTCTGGTACACAGACGGGTCACGGAATAATAAAGGTACCGGCGCCGGTGTATATGGGGACAAACCCAGGGTCAAACTCAAATATGCCCTGGGCAAATACCCTACGGTCTTCCAGGCAGAAATCTTCGCGATTACTGCTTGCGCAAACGAAAACCTCAACAGAAGATATAGAGGTAAATACATCTATATCTGCTCGGACAGTCAAGCGGCCATAAAGGCCCTAATATCTCCCAAGATAGGGTCAAGGCTTGTCGAAGAATGTCGAGCCACTCTCGTCAAGCTCTCAGCAGAGAACTACGTGAAAATCCTATGGGTTCCGAGCCATAGCGGAATAAGCGGCAATGAGGAAGCTGATGCCCTAGCTGTAGCCGGGGCCTCTGAACCTCTAGTAGGCCCAGAGCCAGCTTTTGGAATAGCCCCCAAACATGTGAGGCACGAGATCTGGAATCACGCAAACGCGCAATTTCAGCAGTCTTGGAGCTCCAGACTCACACCCAGATAGGCTAAAGTCTTTATCAAGGGTCCTACGCCTAAATCGGTAGATTATATTCTGAACCTAAGCAGAAGACAAATCAGGATAATAACGGGCCTCCTTACAGGCCACGGACACCTGAACAGTCATCTCCACACTATAGGGATTGTGCCGAACAGCCAGTGTAGGAAATGTCAAGAGCAAGAGGAAACCTCTGAACACGTCCTCTGCAAATGCAAGGCATTAGTGGCCTTAAGACACAAACACCTTGGATCTCCCTTTCCTGAACCAAGAGATATTCAAGACACGCCCTTGAACAGGATTCTGTCCTTCGCCGAAGCGACGGACCTGTTCAGGGAGTGAAACTGCAATGGGGAGCACAATGGACCCTAGTGGCCTAAGTGCTGGAGCTTGCTCCAACCCAAGAAATCATCATCATGGTTGGTGAAAAAGAGGCTGACAATCTGAAAGCAATATCCGTCTCTAATAATACTATCCAAAGAAGAATAAGTTATATGGCACAAGATATTCGAGCATAGGGTATTGAAAATATGAAGTAGTGGACGTACTTATCATTATAGATGGACGAATCCACGGATATTTCTAACCGTGTCCGATTTATATACATGAGGGCTGTTCTCTTTCCGCTGAGTCTATCTAGCAGGCTGTGATATGAAAAAAAATTTGCTGGACATTTTAACGTAGTTGTTTACAAGTTTAATTATAGTGGTGGTACAGTGAATTTCAACGTGGTCGACTTTCCTTAAATGGCAACTTTCGAGCTCCTAAGCCAAAAATGGCAGTTACCGAAAAGAATATTAGTCGTATACGAAACATGATTGAAGAGGACCGGCATGTTACTGCCAGGAGTATTCAAGCAACGTTAAAGATTGGTGTGAAAGAAATTGACGCCATTTTACACAAACATTTGACAGTACATAAGCTTTGTGCCCGTTGGATTCCCCACAATTTGACTCCTGTTCAAAAAGAAATCCGTGTGGCATGGTGCAGATCTACACTGGATTGCTTTGACAATGGATCGTCTCAATTGGTATACAACATTATCACAGGTGATAAAACGTGGGTAACTGTTATGATCCCGAAAGAAAGCAACAATCGGCTGTTTGGGTTTTTGAGAACGAATCGGCTCCAACAAAGTTGTTCGCGAAAAGAGCCGAAACAAAAAGACGGTCGCCACATTTTTTGGAATTACTGGACATGTTTCCACTGTAGTACTGAGGATCGTCCTACTGTTAATGCTGAATGGTACACTACAGCTTATTTGCCTAAGTTCTCCAAAATGTTCGCGAAAAGCATTCAAGAAGAAGGATCATCTTGCATCAAGTTAACGCTCGGGCGCACACTGCTGCTCGAACGACTGAGTATTTGAATGCCCAAAACACTGAAATAATGGGTAATTCGCCGTATAGTCCAGACCTAGTACCTAATAATTTCTTTTTTAAAGAATAAGTTACGGTGTTTACGTTTTACATCGGCCGAAGACGCGGTTGACGCATTTATAAATGAAATAAATATCCTAATGCGGAAAGACTGGAGAAAATGTTATGAAAATTGATTTTTATGGATGCTAAAATGCATTGACTATGGAGGGGAATGCTTTGAAAAATTATAAATAAATTTGTTTTGTCAATATATTGCGTATTACTTTACTAGACTCAGCAGAAAGAGAACAGCCCTCGTACAATACTGGATATAGCATGAAAGAGGTAATACCAAATACTCCATGGTTACACTGCTCTTTACATCGAGAAGCTCTTGCATCAAGAGCCTTCTGAAATAGATTGTGTTTTGGAAAATATCAGTAAAGTGGCAAATTGCATCAAGGTAAAAGCATTGCAGCTGGTATTTTTCGAAAAATTTGTGAAGTTGATTTCTTCATACGCAAATCTTCTTTATCACACGGAAGTAAGATGATTTTCGAGGGGTAACGTTTTGAAAAGAGTCTTTTAGTTAAAAATTGAACTTTCGATGTACTTGCAAGAGGTGAAACTGGAATATGAAAACATATTTTCCAGTTACCTTTCTCTTCTTATGCTGGCTTTCCATGTTGATATTTTCGAGCATTTAAACACTCTGAATGGCAGTTTGCAAGGCAACCGTGATAACAGCCACGGACAAAACTAACGGATTTATAAGGAAACCTGATCTCTAGTCGACTGCAATTGGAAAAAAAGTTTGATTTACTCCAGTCCGTTCAAGAATTCATGGAATACTTAGTTAAGCGTTATAATAATAAATTTTGAACTCGTGTTTGCAGATGTTCACGGTAGTTTAAACAATTTAAAACAACAGCTCATTGACTATATCCCCAAAGAAATTGAAAAACAGTTATGTCAATCACAGATGGATACTGATTTCGTTTTAGACAATTCCATCGAACAACCTGAAATTTGGCAAACATGAAAGGAAAACTTTTTAAAATATCATACGATGGAATGTTGAAACTAGACTTCTTTTCCCAGAGCATAGAATGGGCCAGTTCTGGACCAAAAGAATGCAAGAATACCCCGAGCTTGCGGCTAAAGCTATAAAGTATTTGGTGCCATTCGCTACATCATATTTGTGCGAATTAAGTTTCTCGCCTATGACTGCCAACAACATAAAAATAAGAAATCGCCTCGAACTTGAAAATGATATTATTGTGTGTGTATCGAATATAGAGTCCACATTTGGAAAGCTAGTTTCTGAAAATCAGGTACATCCATCGCATTAATGGTTTTACTTTGTAACTTGTTTACAGTTGTTTTTGTTTAGGTTTTCGCCTTTATTGATAATGTTCATGTTGATTTTAAGTTTAATTTATTTTCATTTACTTTGTGAAAGGCGGAAATAAATGTCTTGGAAAGACATTTTGTTTTATTTTGGAAATCCTCCCGCGACCCTCCTATCCTCCAGGGGTCGCCACCCACATTTTGGAAATCACTGCACTATGATATGGAAACAATTTTCCCTAGCCAAATTAATGTGTTTGCAGTGAGTTCGTACCACTTCTGAAATATTCCGAATATTAACTTTTAATTAATAAATGCATAGCTATATATTTTATTATATGTGCACCAATGCCGTAAAAATATATTTACAATGATTTATAAGTCGCATATTTGTACAACACTAATATCACCTAACCTGTCACTCGCAATTTTGAAAATGTCTCAGAGGCAAGCGTTACCAACGGATGGGAGACAGTTTTGTATGTTTCGAACATTTTATCAGTTTACAAAATGTTATCTTTAAGAACGCAATTTATACAGTTAACTTCTTTTTTTATTTTTGTGCACTTTAATTTTAATACGTAAAGGTTATTAAATAACTTAAAGTTAAGTCGATTTTACGAATCACAGAACTGTAGTGGTCTTAGTTATTAGTCATAATCAAAAATCATTCGATTTGCATTAAGTCCCTTTATAACATCTTGGCTCAACATTTGCAGAAACACTTTTGGAAATAAACAATATCAAAAAATATGCCTACGTCCGGCTTCCGGTTTCGATTTTTTCAGAAGCTGCTTGTCTTCATATAGGTATTTATGTTATAGCTTGAGATTTAAATTTCACCAAAATGGGACCATCCGCTTTACGCAGCTATCAACAGCCACAGACATACCCATCACTATTAATTTTTTTGTTCCTAGAGGTTGTTTGCGCTAAACTGTCGCAATGGATTTTTCCCAAACTTGTGGTACTTACTAGAAAGTAATTGAATTTTGCAAATAAAATAAATGTTACCAAAGAAATTAGCAATTTTAATACATCACATACAGGCATACAAACCAATGGCCACATCCTTTACAAATTTAGATTTTAGAACGTCCACGGGAATTATCCCTGATAAAATTTCAAACTCCACTTTTATCACGAAATTAGTATTTCCCTGTATGGAAGAGTAATATCCATAGTTAGTAGAAAACTTTATAATTTAATCATTTTAAATGTATTTGTTATTTTTAGGATCAATTGGAACTGAGCACGGAAGCTGGGGCTCCAACACCCCAGAGCAGGCTTCGCCAGCACCTAGTTCCTGCCCAACCCCCAGTTCGAGTCTAAGCGACGTCGCCGAGGCAGAAATTGCTTTTACAGTAGGGGTTACAGAGACCACTCCTTACGCCTGCAAAATCTGCAACAAGGCTTTTGCTCGATCGTCCTTGCTAAGCAAACACGAACAGGTTAGTTTTAATTATCTCTTATCTATGTGGTGTTTGATCAGAAAACTAGAAAATAGCTTCAGAGTAAAATGGAAGATGGCGACTAATACTTCGGAGTTGTATATTTAACTAATAATATTTATTAGCACATAAATAAGTTAATTGTATAGAAAACGAATATAAGCAATTATATCTTGAAAAGGTTGAACTTTTCGCTTGCTATACTACAAGTACTGCAATTTTATCGAAAATACGAGTTTTGGGCAACTAGGAAATCAAAAATGTAGTTTCTAATAAATATTGGCATATGTGTGTGGATGTACGCGCATAATTCAGATTACGGCTAGAATAGTGGTTTTTCAAAAACTGATCATGTTACCGCAAACCCGCACGTGGTATAGGTTTACGAGGTACAATATTATGCAGGTCAAAAACCATTGTGAAAATGGCTAACTTTTATAGTTGCTAGTATTTTTAAAAAGATAGTTGGTAACAATTACATTGCAAATGTTTAAATCCGTGAGGTGAGAGACAAACGGTGCCCGCCCACTTACTCGCCATCGTTTGCTCGCCTGCCGTTTGCTCGCCCCGCCGATTGCTCGTCACACAGATACACGGCCAGCAGTTTATTCCTAAAATAAAATTTTATCTGTAAGGATATGCGGTTGATAATCTTCAAAATCTTACATTCCTCTAATGAAGGTTGCCTGTTGTATTTCAATTTGTACAGGCTATAGGGTAATATTTGTGTTTGTTTCTTTATAATAAAATTAACAAGAAGTGTATCTGATTATAATATTATATGTAGTTTTAAATTATTTTTAAATAATAACATCTCAAATCCTCGTTGAGGTTGGATTATTAATACCCAAAGAGCAGTTTAAGTGTCCAGAAATTTTAATAAACGGTGTTCCTCTCAGATCATTTTTATAAACAATTATTTCTTTCTATTTTTAAATAATAATAGGTACTCTCCCTATATCTATAGTAACTGAAACTAAAAGTAAAGGTTTTAACTATGAAGCAAAAGCTGTGCTAAAAAGTGCCTATCAAAATATAAACTATTTTTTCTACGTTGGCACAGTTACACTTAATACTGCGAGCAAGTTGGCTGTTGAGCAAACGGATGGCGAGCATCTTCCCCAGCGAGCAATCTGCAATTGAACAATCGGTGGCGTACAAACGGCGAGCAACTGGTGGCGAGCAAATGAGCTAGAACCCATACAAACACTTATAACGTATGGGACATAAGTTTCAAGAAAGAAATCAATAGGCTCAATCAGCAAAATAACGAAATTTTATTCAAACTTAAATATCAATGGTTAATTTTACATCTTTTAGCAACCTGAAAACTAATCTACACAATTCATAGCGGACTATGGTGCTCAATGGCACGCAATTTGGCTAAGACTTGTCTCATCTTCCCTCGGACGATGTTCGGGTCGGCTTCTCGATGTTTCTAAAAATGCGTTCCCGCAATTGTTGTTCATTTTGGGCTTCCCAACCGTTTTCATAAACCTTTCGACACAATAATCACTAACATTCTTCTATTGACAGAGTTTGAGGGACATTTGGAGGGTTATCTTCTCTCGGTACATAATGGATGTTATTCTGCTCCAACCATTCCCGAATCCTCCTGGCATAATGGCATGAAGCGAGATCAGGCCAAAATATTATATGGTAGTTCTGATGATGGATATTAATAAAATTAAGAATTTTTGGTAAACATCTTTGGGTATAAAGCGCAGCATCCACACTTTCTCCCCGAACTCGACCGCCATAGGGTGTTGAAATCCCAGACTCAGAAATCGCGTACCAAACTAAAACTTTGTCAGCAAATTTCGCTTTTTCTTTGAATTTTACTTGGTTTGGGCAGTTTTCAATATCAGAGGTGTAAAATCCATCGTTATCTCTCATTTCAGTATGTGACAGAGTGAAATATTTCTCATCGTCCATTATAATCACACGGTTCCTCATAAAATGCCTTTGCCTCAAAGCTCTGCGACATCTAGGTATTCTTTCGAGCTGTGCCTGGGTGTATTTGGGACACTTCCTTTTTTTTTTTTGATAATGTACACCATTTCTGGACAAAATTCTCTGAACGGTCTTGTTTGAGATCCCAGAACGGGGACCCAGCTTTCGACTAGAGATTCCAATTCTGCCTTAGGCGGATTGTACCAGTCTATTAATCCTGTTTTGCACCAAAACATGAGGTGTTCTAGTTTTCGACCAATTAGTGCAAGATATACCCTCTTCGCATTCTTTTATTACCCTATAAATCGTTGCCTGGCTAACATTTTGATCTCTGAACAAGTTAACAATTTCATGTTTGGGCAACCGTTCAACAAAGCGATAGTTACATTTGCGAATTTCAAGTTTGTACGACATTTTCAACTTAGTTATTGAATAAATTTGACGCTTATCGATAAAAACAAAACATGATTTGTTTACCGGTTTCATGGTAACTAGATCAGACATTAAGATCGAGTAGAAATTTCAAGACAAACTTTTGCTTAAAACTTATGTCCCATACGTTACTAGGAAACACTTTTTATTTGTTGTTCGACAGCATCATAATGGCTGTCTGTCGATGAAGATACTACATCTCAGAAATTGCTAGCTGTGGAAATATACCCTGTATTCTTAGTCTCAACGCGAATTTTAATGAACGCTTGTAAGCTAAAGCTGTAAACCCTGTATTTATCATAATTTGTGAATTGCGGTTTGCAACCCTTTTTTTCATTTAGGAGAAGTTGCACCTTATACCGTTTTCGAAATCTCCATGTAAGCTTTTAATTTGGAGTGTACTCTATATTTTTGTATACTATTGGTAAGTATACAGAAACGGTTTACAGTACGGGGAAATTCAAGTAAATTCTTCCACCAAATGTTTCCTCTTACTCCATCTCATTCTCTTCTTAGCTTCTATTATAATTGCTTCCAAATTTTTTATTCCTAAAGGCGTCCACACTTCATTCTTTTTAACTATACACTGATAGTGTCCCGTGGTTTGGAGCCCACGTTAAACTGTAGGTCCTATATGTCTGTGGCACTCTGGACACGCAACACAGGCATAGGAGGGAAGATCGCTACGTCTCGTAAGAGATAAAGCACTCCAAGAAGAAGAAGAAGATAGTCTAGTAGGTCTACTTGCTAAGTATTCTATAAATAAAATCTCCTTATATGAACCAACAATCAACCACATTAAGCTGAACAAACTATAGCAAATCATTTTTGCAGTCTTTAATTATAACTTAAAAGTAAGTAATTAATAAAATACTGCGAAACTTCACTTTGATACTCTATTCAGATTAATTAATCATTCTACAGCAGCTTTGAAATAGGTTCAAATTTAAAGAAATCATTAAAAACTTACCTTAAGGGGCTAATAAAGTTACTCAAAGTAGGCCAAAATTAGTGTTTCCTAATTTCTCCGTAGCTACGTTAATAGACGACTTTTCCTCTTGCGGTTTTCAATAGCTAGTAGACAACATATCCAAGAATGAAATAATGAAATTATTTAAAAATCATAAGAACGTGCAATAAAAGGTTGCCAAAGGTAGTCTATAAATAGCTAAAATCAATCTACGTTTATGTCATATGTGAAATTAATTTAATGAAATTTTTCATCTTATTACAAAATACTATCCTTTAAGAATATAACGCCAATCACAAAATATCTGATTTTCACTCAATCAGAACACTGCCAAGAATGTTAACCATTTTTTTATAGTATATTATACGTATTGTATTTTATATTGGCTGCAGTTCGTTTTCCAGCGTTCAGATAGACGGCCCTAAGCCCCGTAGCGGATAGGGAAACGAATACAATGATTTGTTGATTTAAAAAGTTACTTTTAATTTTTGGCAGTCAGATCGCTTTAGGATCCCCTTAATAGAAATAGCAATATATTAAAACGATTAAATATTTTATAATATGAGTTACTGATGGTACTGCAATGTAGAATAGTTGGAAAAGAGCCTGTTGAAATTTTTAATTGATATTTTATATACAAACTCGTGAGCTTGCAATAAATTACAATATTTATTCTTGAGCAACTGCGAGAAATGAAATACTCTGATTATTTCATTCTCAAGAAAACATTTCTTGCAAGCAATTGTTTATATATACTGTAGCCATTTTAACTTTAAAGCAAAATGTTAATGTTACATTGACATAAATCAAAATTCAAACTCGAAAATAATATCAGTTGCCTTATACTTCTTGTTTGTCCAGAGTAATTTATTCACGGCCTCCTTGTATAACATATGTCTGCTAAGTTTCAAGATTCACAAACTGTATAACTTTACACCATCTTCAGACGTTAAAAGCTCAAAGCACATAATGTAGTGTTATGAACTGTACTAAAAGATAGCGACTCATCCATATACGGGTGCGTTACAGTTTCCACAGTTGTACCACTTTGATCGTGCCGACTTATTTTACGCGCAACGTGCTGTATTACATTTTAAAAAGTCTGAAACCACCGATACGATCTATGGGTTCTAAAGCCAGTTGGAATTCCGAGGGCGGCTTCTGATGGTACCTACGAACACTGATGACTGCTGAGAAATATTGTTCTAGTGAATAAATGAGAGAAAACCGTGTACTTTTTCTAATTCCACCCGTGTGTGTTTGTCGTGGAGATACAATATAATAATAATAATATGCTGAATCTAATAATTATTATTAACTTCAGTTTGAATGTTTTTGTGGTTTTGTGGTAGCCTTGCTTGATGCAATCGAAATCAAGGTGACAATCTTTATAAATATCGTAGACAAAAGGAGTTATTTGCTTGTAGCCATACGACACTAACCTAGTAATGTAAAATGTGAAATACAAGTAGCATACGATCAAAAAATTCAATTTGAAAGTGCTACGGTTGTAAAAGTTTGTCTAAAAACAACGGCTTTAATTATTTTTTTTATATATGTATATATGTGTATATATATATATATATATATATATAACCTCAACTTGAAATGGATATATTGGATAAAGATAAATTTTATATACGGGAAAAGCTGCACGCCTATTGTAGTGATTTTACTATTAGAATATTATATACCATGTTGGGTATGGGTACGTTTCAAAGGGCTGTCTACAAGCTGGTGCAGTTCGATTTCTTATTGGACGTCAAATGTCAACATAGCTATTTTTAGCGGTATATGCTGCAATGGAAAGGTATACATGATTTTAGCTTATATGAAACCATAAAATGTTTGCTATAAGGCACCGTTCTCTCATTTTTTACAATTTTGGGCTAAAATATACTTTGGTTACTTTAGAATAGTTTCCGGTAAGTGCGAAATCTGCCCAAATGGTTTTGCGGTGTCCGCCTACTTGCTTGTTTCGACAAGCAAATTATTTTAAAATAAAATATGTTTAGTAGGTATGTACTATATACTGGGCGATTACTTTAACTTGTAACAGGTAGGTAGGCTACACACATTACAGCTGTTTGAATTCCACAGGTATCTTAATAAACGTTACAATGTTTAAATAAATAAAAATGAAAGTCTACGTCCTAAGAAACTACAATGAAACTATTTAATAAATAAGATGCAGCTTTGTAATAGGTACATTCACAATGTTTATTTCTTATAATTTATACAAAACAAATACAGAAAAAGCCAAGATAGCAGAGAACTATGTGGACATAACAATAAAATCAACAAGAAAAATAAATAAAATAAAAACAGGAAGAACATGCTAATTAATGACACTATAAATGTTCAAACTGCCATTCACCTTGCTGTTCACATAAGTCAATCCGCCACAGAAGAGAATTTCTAACACGAGTTAGCCTGTGTGAGGCTATTGACGTAAATCTACGGGAGTTTCGTAGACGTCGCGTTTTACTTTACCCCGCATAAAGAAATCTATTGGAATCAAGTCCAGATTACGTCGAGACCAAGGATGACTTGTACCCTTTGCAATTAATCTGTTATGGAAAGATCATCTTGGCAGTTTCTTGCAATTCTATGGAAGTGGGCAGATGCTCCGTCATTTTGAAACCACCTACACTATCTAACATAAAGAGAAATGTATTCTAAAAGTCGATGCAAATCATTCTCTAAACAATGTAAATACATTTCCCCATTTAAACTGCCCCCAAAGAAGTGGGGACCAACAATAAAGTGGTTAACGATACAACACAGCACATTTACAGTAAATATTCTTTGAAAGTGTGCTTTCCGAATCCAATGTTAGTTATCTTGTGAATAGAAATGGCATTGTGTCTATTTACAAACCCATTGTTACTAAACATCGCCTTGTCAGAAAATCAAATATTTCTTAAAAACAGTGGATCAGTAGTAACTTTGTTGCTTAAACATTGACAGAAATTCATCTTCAGTAAGGTATTGCACTAATTGGACATGGCAAGGGCGAAACCAATTTTCTTTTAACATGTTAAATATGGAACTTTGGTTGAAGTCTACAGTTCTTGCATCTGCTCGTTGGCTTATATGGGGATTACCAGTTACTTGTTCGATGACTGCCGCATAGCTTCTACAGTTGTAACATGTCGTTGTCTCAACTACGGCTTGGAATATTTTTATGGTACCGGTCATGCAATATCCTGACTGAAACACAGACACAAACACGTAATTTTCTTGAGTATCAAAAATTATTTTATATGTGACTATAAACTGTTAACATAACCTTCAATAACAATTTTGAAGTTTTAACATTAGGTATACATTAATACACTTCGTTTCATATGAAATGCACCGCCCATTAAAAATAAAGCTATGGGTTTGAAACTTTGCTAAAATAATGTTTCATTATTGCATATGAAATGATCAGGTTTTCATCAAAAATATGAACAATTATAAGAAAACTATAACAACAACGAAAAGAAAATTAATAATGTGTAACATCGCCATCAACAGCAATGCAAGCATTTACTCATCGTGGTATGCTTTCTATCAAGTGGTTTATGTTCTCCTGGGGTGTCTCGTTCCATATTACTTCAAGTTGGTGTCTGAACTGTTAAGAGCTCTTGGCAATAATCTTAGTCGCCGGCCCATCATGTCCCAAAGATGTTCGATCGGCGATAAGTCCAGTGATCGTACAGGCCAGGGCAACATTTGTAATTGTGCTTGTTGGAGGTATGTTCTGGTAATGTTTGCAATGTGTGGACGTGCGTTATCCTGTTGGAAAATACCGTTTGGCAACGTCTGTATGAATGGAACCAACACCGGTTCCAGGACATATAGCGATGAGCATTTAAAGTGGTGATCTTCTACCGAAACAAATCGCACCTCAAACCATAACCCCAGGTCTTAAAGCTGTATGACGTCTTTCAACAAACTCTAGATTTCGTCTTTCTCCTCGATATCGACGTACCTTCCTACGGCTGTCATTTGCCCACAAACAAAATCTTGATTCGTCACTGAAAACAATGTCGTTCCATTGCTGATTCCAATACTGCCGCTTCTGACACCAAGCAAGCCCAACAGTCTTGTGATGTGCAGTTAAAGTGAGCCGTTGGAATGGACGGTAGGATGGCCGTCCAAGAGAAGAGATTCTTCTGTAAATTGTTGCCATTGACACGCGGCGGTGAAGAGCTCGCATCCAGTCTACAGCAACAGACCTTATTGTTTGAAAGCGGTCTCGTGTAGCCATTCGTCGAAGAAATCGATCTTCACGAACATTGCTACTATTTTAGTTAATTGTTTAATTTTCACGCCAGTTCTACTATCTCATAACTGAAATTTTAGTGTTTAGTTATGTTAGAAAAATAAAATCGTACACATTTAATCATTGCATTACCTGAAATCTTAATTTACTAGTAACGTTACAAACTATGTTGTTGTTGCTATTTGAACTGTTGAACTTATGTTAAAATTAAATAAATAGCATAAGAAAGATTGTTTGTCCTAGATAGAATATCAGAACCGGAGACTTCTGTCTTATCTACTGTACCGAAAAAAACACCAATAAGCGTATTGTTATTTTAGTATTAATACCAGTTGAGTTTTCGCTTAAGGGGATCCTAAACTGACCTGACAATGCAAAATTAAATCAACTTTTTACATCGGCAAGTATATTCCTATTCCTGTACCTTCCGGGGCCTACGGCCGTCTAGATGAACACTGAAGAGCGAACTGCAGCCAATGCAAAAGCCAATGCGTGTAGTACACCAAAACATAACCTTCTTGAGTCTTTGCATTGTTCTACTTTTAAGAAAATTATAAGTATAAATCTTGACATTGGTATTATGTTCTGAAAAAATGGTAATTTGTAATAAGATGAAAAAGATTCATTAAATTAAGCCTACATAACTCCAGATTTATTTTATCGTATGTTTGTCTGAAGCGTCAAAACTTGCCGCCTGAGGCAAGCCAGGTTAATGCCGCCCTTTATCGCAGTTTCTGGGAGAGTTAGCGAAAAGGAAAGCTAATAACCCTTTTTTATAGATATGTGACAATACAAATGCAATAACATATTACGTAAAATTTAATATATGGGATTATTTATCACAGACAGAAACGAAATGATAACTATTTTCACATAAATACGAATACTTAATACCTAATTAAAGTTTTAAGAGAGAAAAGAGAATATATTAAAAAATAAAACATTATGTCAATCGATTTCTGCTTCAGCTGTGATTTCGTCGAAATTTATATTTGTTGAAATTTGGTCAATCGATAATATCCATGGTCCCATGACTTGAGAGGTGAAAAGAAGTCGAAAGTAAAGAGTGGTCATTTTCTCTAAGCTGACTAAGAAAGTTATTGGCCAGTTTCAGTTAAATACTGAAGCAGTCCCCCCCCCCCCCCCCCCCCCCCAACCCCCCCCCCCCACACCCCCCCCCCCCCCCCCCCCCCCCCCCCCCCCCCCCCCCCCCCCCACCAACAAAACAATAAATGATAATTAAGTGGTATTTGATACAAACTGTCTACGTTACTATAGAAATGATATTATGTACTTGTATGCTTGCGCTTATTAACAGTGTTGATAATATTTAATTCTACAACGCGAGAGTACGAAGATATCACGTACGGTTTTTGTGATGGAAACTCAGTAGCGGCTG
>JABXWE010009019.1:0-24680 GCA_014611495.1 Limonius californicus | reverse complement strand
GGGGGGGGGGGAACAAATTCCTGAGTTTTAAATTTAAATACAGTTACAGCGTTTTTGCATTTAATTTATGGAGTTCCTGGGTAAACAAACAGCGGATGCGATCAAAACTCACTGGCGGCGACAGGCAGGTGGCATGCAACAGATTATAAAGCACAGTCTTACTGATCTGTCAATAAATATTGGGCGGTTGTACTCACTGGGGGTTCTCCAACCTCCTACCCCTGGATTGGCATTAGAACAGGGTATGGATGCTCATCTGCCGGTTAGCTGCTGTGGCCGCAGCCATTCGTCAATCAGCAATTACTACAACTACGCATATCTTCTGGTGAACCAATCGTCCAGAGGAAACTCTGCAACTGGACTACATCCAGTCAGACACTGTTATTCACAGGGAGTCGCAAAGGGGCATTCCCCCTCAGCCCAACGAGCAAAGGGGAGTGTATAATAAGCGACCTTTCCTCCGCGTAAAAGTCTACTGATGTCCTCCTGGAATTGATATAACATTCATAGTAATAATACTAATTCAATCTAGGTGCCTGCACGAGGCCGGTTCTGCCAGCTGATAATCTCCCTCAATCAATGCTAGGGGAATAATGATTAAGCATGTGACACACGTTATCTACTATATAATACTATATAATAACCAGTAGATAATACGTAACCATTTGGGTAAACACATATAACACTACATGGCATATAAACCGTAATCTCATCAGCACCGCCACTGCTTATATTAGCTGATATCGCCACTGCAGCCCATCTTTATATTTAAACACATAAGTGGTAATACTAAATTCCCACCTTGCCTCAAATTAGAGGATAATTTTATCGCAATCAATTAGTAGGTTCGCAAACACTATTAATTAGCTATTAACCCAAAGATATGCAAGCGTATGCCTAGCTACCAACAACACCTCCTTTTGTAGACTGCCGTTGGTGACTCCTCTTAACGCTCTGCTACCCCTTGTTTATCCCTCACATTCCAAAAAACACTTGCCTGCCCGGCCTCTCGTTCAAACCTTTATAATCCTTCATAGCTGTTATTGAGAGCCGACAGAAGCTACGTATACTTCTGCAAATGTTTGTTGGTTGCAGGTACTTTTAGCTAATATTCACAGCTGCCTAACAGCAGCATTATACGTTCGATTTCGTCGTTAAACTGTAGGTCCCCCGTGTTTCTACCTTAGCTCTAAGGAGAAATACGTAGCGGAGAAGAGGCCAATGCCCCACAGCAGGACGAAAAAGGCTGTTAATGAATGAATATTAAATGCAAATCCAACTCCAATGCTTCACGTGACAGTTCTCATAGACTGTCGTTTTAAAGTAGGTATTTGAGTTTGGTATCACATGGTATGCATTCTTTCTATTTTCACTGTTTTAATTATATTTTATTTAAGTAACATTTTTAAAGTTCGCTCTAGTATCAAGTGTTGTCCGGAGAAAGATGTTTTTACAGAAAATTGTAATGATGGGTAACTTGTAGGTATATACATTTTAAATTCAGAAACCATAATGTATTGTAATACTGAGTTTTAAATTATCACACGTTTATAGAAAGACATGTTGTGCCTATAAAAAATGATAATGTGGGGTTTCTAGACCACCGATAAAAGTTTAGAAGATCTACAATGTATGTTGATAGTCGTCACCCATGCGAAACGTTAATACCATTTGCAACTTACCCTACGTTCATGTTTTCACACATACTCTAAGAAAATGTATGTAGTGCTTATAGCAATACACACTGCGAAGCAAAAGCAAAGCGAAGGAGGCCTTGCTGTAAGCTATCTAAATGTGTCTTACAATCGTATATTCTGAAAGTCCTTCTCCAAACGGAGATGCTAACTCTGGGTCGTTAAACTAGGTACAATTTTAGTTGAAAAATGTATACCTATTGTTTATAACTGGTCCCTATTACATCTTCAATCGGACTAGAAAATAAAGAATTTTTATTAAAAGAAAATATTCATGTAGAGCATAAAACGAAAACTAAAATTAGTGTTGCCTGTAGACCTTATTGCCAAATATAAATGAGCAGTTTAACTGCGTTTTCAAGAAGATTAAAGGGTTCACAAAATTAAAAGCAATTAATAACGTGTTTAGTGGTATTGACTTTAATGAACTTTTAATTAATGCAGAGCCCGAATTTGTACGTCAATTCAAGTACCACCTGTTACGTATTGCGACGTTTTACGTATGTGTTCTTCGTTCCAATCTAACTATCGATTTGATGATCGCAGGCAGAATTTAACAACACAAATTTCTGAAAAATGCTTAGTAGTTATTTATGTTTATCATTAAGATACATAATTAGATATGTCAAGCCAAATTTATGCATGCTATCATGTTGTTGTCGAATGAGCGAGATCTTGTACGCGGTTTTCCAGTCATCTCTTTGCGCTTAGAGACTTTGTGACCTACTGTATCATACAATATGACCAACAAAAGTTTGGTTGGCTGTGGAAAACCACTTAAGCTATATCGTTTATACCTGATACTATAGTAATTTAAACGCTATAAACGAATAGTTAAGTTACATCTATTTTTACTAAGGAACACACAATATTTAATTAGAATACGTAACAAAATACCCGCAAAGATTACGACTTCTTAGTCTTTTACATCCCGTCAAAGTGCGTATTTGAGTTGCTTGTTAAATTTAGATGGATTCTGTACAAATTCTTTGTTATTTAATAGACCCGTAGTGAATATATGAGGAAATAAAGAGTAAATAAGGAAGTCTGTGCACAAAAATCCTAAGCAGCGTGATGGTCAACATTGTATTATCCTGCAAATATTCAGTAGCAGTCCAAGGCTTTTACAAGCTTTGGGAGAAGGCTTCAGCGGATTTTACGTAAACTTCACAAGTGTATCTGCATAAACAACATTGTGCAGCGGCTAAGTAGCTCAAATGCAAACAAGTAAATTCTTCTCAGCTTCTGTAGAAGATTGTCACAGTTTCTGATTCCACTAGGGATTTTGAGCAACAAAATGTGCATCAATTTAGATAATTTCGTAGCTAAATAAGTAACAGTTCAACATATTCAAAATAATATTGAACAGCTATTGCAACGTGTAATAAACAGCAACAGCAACAGCACAGTGATAAGCAATATAAGAGAATGTTATGATATTTAGTTTGCCAGTAAATGGTAGATAAGGTATGTTTAAAGAAAATAGAGGATTTAAGTAAAACCTTCAGTTTGCTACAAGCTAATACGTCTTCTATATTTAAACCTCTCTATGAAAACTTAGATCATTCTATATATTTAAAATATCTGCATTTTATATTTTTCTGGATTTCAGCAAAATTGTTGTAAAAGTCTGTTTATTTCATCTTCCTTATTGGCTATCAATATAGTATACAGCATTTATTATGAAGCTTTCACAGGCCTTGTAGGGCCATCGCCTTAGTGTGAGGCAAGGCTAAGCTAGTTTGTGCTATGCACAATAGGGGCACGACTTTGTGGGTTACCGTGTTGGTGCGTAACCGTGCTGTAACCTGCCTGATGTGTGGTATATTTTTGTGAATATGATCTTGTTACTCATCTAGTGCGATCGTAACACTAGGATTGCCATTAATTTCATCCCCAATGGTAAATGCAGACCAGGACTCAGTACCGATCCCCAGGGAATTAGAAACATTTCTGACCCTGGAGTAATTCGAACCGGGAAGCATTTGGACTATTTACATCTAAAGCTTGGCTCTCCTACTACTGAGTCATCCCCACCCGGTATACAGCATTACCTGTATTTAAAAAAATATAACTATGCCAAACACTTATTACAACACAACCATACTTCTATTTCTTCTTATTGGCTCTACAGTCCGTTTAGGACCTTGGCTTGCTCAACCACGACTTTCCACTCCCTTCTCGCTAGCGCCTTCGTCCTCCATCTCCTGACATTTAGTTTTCTGAGGTCTTCTTCCACACAACCATACTTGGCATCAAATAATATCATAAAATGTTTATACTTCTGTGATGCCATAGTAAATTGGATACACTTGAGACCTTTCAGATTCACAAACACACTTTAACAAATATACCCTTAATGAATGAGCAAATTGAGCACATTTCTCGCTATTGAAGATTTTGGATTAGAAGACCAGGGCCAAGTTCGAAAAAACCAGTGTGCCGTTTCCCTACCTTCTTCTTCTTGAAGTGCCGTCTTCATTACTGAAGGTTGACTACAATTCCGGAAAATCCTTCTCTGGCTTGTGCTTTTCTGAGAAGAGATTGCGTCTGTAAGCAGGTTAATTCCCTAACATTCTTGAGAAACATTTTCTCCTTCCCGGACTTGTTCGTCCCTCAATCTTTCCTTCTACAATCAATCTGAAAAAGGCATACTTTGGTCCTCGTAAATATGCCCAAAATAGCTGTCTTTGCGTCTCTTGATGATGCTTAGGAGTTTTCTATCCGTTCCCATCATTCTCAGAACGTTTTCATTGGTAATACTTTTAGTCTATGATATATTCATCAGTCTTCCCAAGATCCACATTTAAAATCCTTCCAAACGCCTTATTCAGTGTATTCCCAATGTTTAGACTTCTACTCAATATATTAAGGTTGGATATATGTATGTTTTCACAATATGTTACCGAATAGCTAGTGACAGCGTAGACTTCGTTAACAAGTTTTTCGTCTTAAGAAAGTTTGATTTGAACATCTCTATACGGGCAGGAATTTCGACTTGGGTGTCAAGATCATTTGCTATCCACGTTCCAAGATACTTACTCGCATTTCTTTATTTCTTCAATTTGTATGGTGTAATTTTGAAATAAGTTTTGAATGTGAAACGTTCTGGTAACAACCGATATATTTAGTTTGGACGTTTTTATCTTAAGTTCAAACGACTTCTTCTCTAATGATTTCATTTAGCAGCTGTTTTAAACCTTGGACATTGTCTGCTATTATAACAGTGTTGTCTGCGTATCTTATCTTATTTACTATCTTCCCGTTAACTTCCACGCCGTATTTACTAACTACAAATGTTTATAATACTGCTATTGAAGATGGCATATGAAATTTGAAATACGTATAAAGTTTACATAAATGGAATAGTTATTATTATTTTAAACTATTAATAGTTTGGATTGCCTATGAAAAGAGCTGCACTAGACTTTGAATTATCAGACCCGTTTAGAATACCCTTAGCTAAATAAAGTGTAAAAGGAATGCAATTTATGATACTTATTTTGCGTTGCCGAAGGACGGAAGCCACGTCTTACAGTGAACAAGTACTGTAAATTTTATAAAACGACATGACAGAGAAAACAACGTTCCTTTAAACTACTGTTGCAAGCCATATATAAAGCGCTGATAACATCGTAACTGCATACGACGTTGGCATCAATTGCAGTCTAAAACTATACAACAAACTCTGACGTCAAAGTATGAATAGTCTTTGATGCCACTGAGAAAGGAACTTGTTATTTATGTGATGTAATTAACTATAGAAATAATGCAAAGCTTTATGATTTATTGCATACATGCTTGAACAACAGTTTAAAAAGTAATGTTAGTTTTCGATTTTAGAGATATTTAAAATCGATACTTCACTCCTCCTTGTATCTACACGATAAAGGTACAGGTGACTGACAGTTGATTATAATCCCGAAAAATTGCAGTAGCTTATAGACGCTGTAGTTCTTTAGCAACCCCAAAACATTATTTTGTCCGTACAAGAAGTAAAAGTACATGAAAAATAAACATTTGTTTTGTTCGTAAGAATAGTAATTTCCGATAATAAATTTCATCTTAGATCAATAACTAAAATGATTACTAAGGAACTGTTACTCCAATTTTTGTATACATATCCAATATTTATCGAGTTATATGTAGTCTATTAAGAAAAGTGTAATTTAGAGTGTGCATGAAACCAGACCCTATTAGTTTAGTGATCCATTGTGTATATTTGTAGTAAACGTATGATAGCCGGCCTCGGTGGTTTAGTGGTTAGCACATATGCCTTTAAACCCAAAGGACACGTGGTCGAACCTGGCCGAGGTCGGTGAGATTTTTATAGCGGGAAAAAATCTGAAAGTGCGCCTTCCGTCGGATAAGAAGTAAAGCCGTATGGGTAGGGCCCGTGCCACTGCGAAGTGTTGCACGTTAATAATCACTACTGGAGTTGAAATTACCCCAGATAGGCAAAATTCTTAATTAGGGTGTACCTACAATAAGCCACTGATGGCTGCAGTGCTTAGAAATGCTTGGAAAACCGCGTCCTAGATCTCGCTCTTTCAAATCAACAATCAAACGTATGGTATGATTCCTGTAACAGTTGAATATTTAAGAATAATTGTCAATAATTCTGTTTCAACCTCAAGTTTTCGGGATTAAATCATTGTTTGTGTTAATCAATCGCCTCGTTACTGGCAAAATATATATGTATGTCGCATTGGTTATGTTTTTTTCGAAGGGAATTGATTTCACACTTTCTCTTTCATTCTTTCAATTTACTTTCACTATATGTGTATCTTCAGCGATATACAAGAAAACATTAAAGTACTGTAAAGTCTGTAAATCAGCATGTTTTTCTTTCGTCGTGTGTTATAAATAAATATATTACTAGTGCGATGTTTTTGTACCCACGTGATCAACGTTACGCAGTTTTTAAATGATCATCCGTAATGCGTCACTAAATATTGTGCTAATACAAACAATGTGTTCATTCGAAAACAAGATCATATAAAACAAACAATTTCTCAGTTTAAATGTATGTTGTGATCCTCTTCGGTAAACTACAATTATAATGCTGATTTTTACATATTAATAGTTGTATTTAAAGCTTGTTTCTCCAACTGTCCAGCTATTACTCAAATTAATGAGTTCGGCAAAAGCCGAAGAAAACTTTCTGTTGGTGTATTTTTCTCATTTAACCCAAATATTGCAGAAAGCTATTTAAGTGGATGAAAATACAAATTCCAGTAAAAAATCTGCTGCTTATTACAGCCTCAGGCTGTAAAAGCCTGGCTATCGAATATTTCTATTATCACGGAATATTGCGGAATACTTAGAATTTTTCTGCACAGCCTACTTGATTTACTTTTACTTTCCTCGTGTACACAAGGCGTGAGGTTTTACTGAAAATCTGAAATCTACAATACTACAATGTATGTAGTTGTATTGTTTGATAGCCAGTGACTTTGTTGTTGTGAATGATTTACTCTTATTCTTAATTTAACGAAAAATGAAAGCTACTTTATTTCTGGGTCTGAGATTTAAATTAATTCTTCAGAACTTACATTTAACTGAATATTAATCCGGATAATCAGCACATATTTTGGATTTAAAAAAGCAAATTTACATACAGGGTACTGCAAAAAGTGTTAAATATTACAAAGCCTCGTGTAAGTAACGTAGTTATATTCTCAATTCGAAATTTTGCACGGCCCTAATTTTGAATCTAAAACGCTATCGGGTGCTCGGAGGACTTCCTCAGGGGAGAGGGAACGGCAAGCATCTTGAATTTTTTGTATCATGTCAATCCCTGTGGGGGAGTTTTGATGGTAGACGAGATCTTTCAATAGTCCCCACACGAAAGTCTAACGGCGTTAGATCGGGGGAACGCGGTGACCTTGGTACGGAACTTTCCCTACCTATTCTTCTTCTGGGGAACAATTGTTCTACTGAACGTCGAGCAACAACCGAAAATGCGCTGGGCTGCCGTCCTGTTGCAGCCACATGGAGGCTCTCGTTACCAGTGGAACATCTCATAACTCACTAAAAACGTTGTCAAGAAAATCGCCCTACATTATACCATTTACAGTTCATTCGAAGAAGTAACGTATAATTATTCGATCTCTGAGGAGACTGCACCAAACGTTGAGGCTCCACCTGTTTTAGCCGTCCACTTCCTCCAACCACTGTGGATTTTCTAGACTCCAATAGTGCGCGTTGTGGATATACACTTTACCGTTACTTTTAAAGTTTCGTCAGTCCAAAGAATTCGACGCTTAAAGTTACGGCGTTTACTGAGATACCAATTACAAATAATCACACGATTTTCGAAATCATTCTCGCTTAGTTGTTGATGAAGGTTGATGTGATGTGGATGGAACCTACAGAATTTAGGATTCGCCATACGGTCGCATTACTTACGCTAAAATCTTGGGATATTTCTGTGGTACAGTCGTTTCCAAGCTTTTTTAAAGTACGACCTCTTTTTTGCCAAAATTGTTTTGGACCCCCCTCTTGTATTATTCACCTTTATTCAGAATCAGCGACTAAACGGCTAACTAACGCCATCTATTATCAAGTAGCGCAACTTATTTATTCGTTTTTCGTGTTTCTGGAAATTTTCACCATATTCGGGAGGGTGCTAGATGGCACTGGAATAATCTAGAAAATCCATTTTGCTTTATATAAGCAGCGGACCGCGATGAGATTAGATTAGTCATAGTTTGAAAATTGTGTGCTTTACTACTGACTGTGTGTTGAGTACAATAAATCGATAATAAATATTTAACGTTAAGTACGAGCTACACTCGTTTTGTTAATGATGGATACCTTTTTAAAATAGTCATTAGATCCTTCCGCGTCTAACAGTGACAAGAATACAAAGAAAAATAGATTGTACAGCGGTGAATATCTCAAATATGCTTCTGCCATTATTTCCCGGAAACGCCAGTGTGTCGAGAAGTATTGTCAAAAGAAAGTATGAAGCCACCAAAGCTATTTTGACTTTCGAATAACAAATATCCAGATAAAGAAGAAACGCTTGTGGAATTCTTTGAAAGAAAGCTAAACTCCCTGTACAAGGAACAAGCCACTAATACATTAGCAAGCATTACTAATGAAAAAGCACGACTATCACGATTATCGGGTAGCGTTTTGCATTGCAAAAACCAGTAAACCACATACAGTTGCTGAAGATTGGATCTTACCAGCAGTTGCTGAAATGGTGCAAATAATGGTTGGGGAAAAAGAAGCTGACAAGCTGAAAGAAATACCCCGCTTTAATAATACTATCCAATAATATAATAAGTGACATGGCAGAAGATATTCGAACACAAGTTGTTGAAAATATTAAGTAGTGCACGTACTTCTCGTTACAGTTGGACGAATCCATGGATATTTCTAACTGCGCCCCATTTGTAGCATTTGTAAGATACATTACTGGACATGGTATTACAGAAGATATTATATTATATACCATTTTTCGTCCCACTGATGGGCATCGGCCTCTTCTCTGTCATGTGTTTATCCTCACCGCTAAGGTAGAAACACAAGGGACCTACAGTTTACCGTCGAATCCGAACGACAGAAATTCCAGAGAAGGTTTTTAGCATTAAAATCCAACGGTTGCAAGCCGGATTGGGAAATTGTGTGTGATGGGTTGCAGACAATATTTGTAGAAATCTGCATAGTTATGCTTAGGTTTCGAACCCAAGCCAGAATCGACGTTTGACTCAGAAAGCGAGCGCTCTACCAACTAAGCTACCACCACACTTAGAGGTCAATACCACCGGAAAATGCTTATTCGACACTTTCATGCAAAGTGCTAACAAGTACGAGATGGACTGGGCAAAATACGTTGCTATATGCAACGATGGCGCCAAGGCTATGATAGGACATCGATCTGTTCTTATTGTTAAATTGAAAGAGATAATGCCACATTCTACATGGTTACACTGTTTTTTTGTATCGCGAAGCTCTTGCATCATCTTACGTTTTAAAATGGGAATGTGTTTTAAAAATATCATTAAAATGGCAGATGTTTTCTAGGGAAAAGTATTTTTCGAAACATTGATGTAAGATGGCTGTCGAAGGGTAAAGTCTCGAAAAAAGTTTTCCAATTAAAAGCGGAACTATTGATGTACCTGCAAGATGAGTAACCGGAATATGAGAATATATTTTCCAATTCCCTTTGACCTCTTAAGCTGGCTTTCCTTGCTGATATTTTCGAGCACTTAAACTTTCTGAATAGCATTTTGCAAGGTCGTCTTATTTACGTGATAACAGCCACGGACAATTACGGATTTATAAAGAAATTTTATTTCTGGTCAACTTCAGTTGGAAAAAAGAAGTTTGATTCATTCCAGTGCGTTCAAGAACTCATGGAGGACTTAGTTAAGGACGATAATATGTTAAATTCTGAGCACGTGTTTGCAGATATGCAAGTTAGTTTGCACAATTTAAAACAACAGATGAACGACTATTCCCCAAAAAAATTCAAAACAGTTATGACAGTCACATATGGATACTGAATCCGTTTATAGACAATTCCGCTGAATAAGCTAAAATTACGACAAATATGACAGAAACACTTATTGAAATATCATGTTGAAACTAGACTTATTTTCCCAGAGCGTAGATCAATTTTGGACCAAAACAATGCAAGAAAATAAACTGTTTGCCGATATTTGCTACATCATATTTGTGCGAATTAAGTGTCTCGTCTATGACTGCTATCAAAACAAAAATAAGAAATTGCCTTGCACTTGAAAATGATAATAATTACGCGTATGTGTATCGAATACAGAGCCCAGACTGGAAAGAGCGAAAGACTGACACGTACATCGCATTAATGTTTTCACTCCGGTTCGTTGATTTTTTTTTAACATTCCGCTGAATTTCACCGGTGTTCGCACACGATTTGCAAGACGAAAAACTGCGACAGTGATGTACATACCTTCTAGCGTAGAGACACTCAGCAGTTTTTACTTAAGAGTAATACGTAAAGAAAAAATTGTGTTTACTGAGCAGAATACAAAACACAAAGATCGCAATAACAAATTTTAAAGACTAGAACAATTGAATTACAATTACCAGTCAGACGGTAGGTACCTACTACGATTTTTAAATCATAAGCAATATCAGTCAGATAGCATTATCTTTTTTTAAATTATTTCCTCAACTTTAAGACATATCAAAACCATTTTTAAATAAAAAAGAATTATTTTTAAAATCCCTATCCAACGATACACAACATGACATATACCTCCATTTGAAATTTCAAAGTTGTTTGCGTTTATCCCTACTGTTATGTTATTTTCGAATTCCCTACTGTATATGAATAAATTTGTTATTTCTTTTGTCGCTTCGTAAGAATTGGTTACATTGCGTCTTTAAAGAATTAAGCATTGTTAGGCGTGCTCGTATTTCTTTTTCGTCTTGGAGTGATTTATGAACAAGGGGGTCTCAGTTGTGTTCAAGGTCCCCTTTGTACGATGCTTTTTGCCGCGCTGGCGGCGCCGCTAAAAAGGCATTTCTCGGAATTCGCTTGTTTTGCCGCTTGGCAACAGTGCACCTGCACGTGACATTCTTCTAGAATATTCCCGCAGCTTCTAGTATTCCTAACGTAATGTGCCCATATGTCATGCAATCGGTGGAGGGGAGTGCAGGATTGGATTGTATTTTGAGTCAGTAACAGACAGACGCTCGTACCCGGCGGTTGGATCGTTACTTATCGGTCCCTTTTCCTTCACGGCGCCTCGCTATCCTGAATTTTTACCGTACCGTTTTTGTTTGCTGTAAAGCAGAAGTAAACCGACCTCTTCGTCGGATAAATATTTATGCGATAGCGAAAAGGTGCGCCTTGGTGTTGGACAATTAAAGAAATAATTGCTCCTGGCGAATACAAATTCGGATCCATGTGAAGTGTAGAGGAAAGAAAGGAATTTGTGCGAGCGTTTCGCTGGAACGTGTTTCGCTCCTATCCACCCCGCAGAAGCTCCGCTTCGGTTCCCGCGTCTTCTGACCCAGTTGAAAGCAGCTCGGCCCTGTACAGGGGCGTAACTTCTGCGTTTTGTCACAATTTTGCCCGAAGGACGCTGTTCTCCGATCCCTTTTGGTTTAACGACCATATAACCGGAAACTACCATTATCTGTGCCGACTCCTTGGAACTTTAAGGTAAAAACTACCAAGTTTTGTACTAGTGGAAAGTAACTTTCGGCTTGGCACGCGTATCTTGCAAAATTCGAATTTATTGACTTTTTTTTTTGTTTTTTTGTTACTCTGATTAAAAAAAAAAGAGAGAATAATGACAGTGTCTTGTATTGTACTAATTATATATATATAGACATTAATTTTAACACCTTTATCTTTGTAAACTTGCGCAACTGGACTACGCAGATTATTGAGATTATTTAAATGTAGCGTAGGCTCCAGCGGCGTAGAGTTCCTAACGAACGTTCGAGATTTAATCTTTTTTTTTACGACTGTATTAAAAGGGGGGTCCTTTGTTGTCCCCATTCTGAACTGTGTCTTAGTAATGCCATTATATATGTGTTAAATTCCGCATGCCTTTTATTACTGTGTTCTGAATATTTATGTAAGGATTTTGCAAGCTTTAAGAATACAGGTAAAGGCACGATTAAAGGTAAGTTCCTTCCCGTATGCTGTTGGTTCTTGGCCTTTCACAAGAACCTTATTTCCAGCTGGATTTGAAAGGTGGCGCCCACTTATTTCGACGCATCCTGTACACAACTCTAAGCATTTTTCCCTATAAGCGATTTCAGCGAACCCCCCCCTACTCCTCTGAGCAAGCCGCTGGCCTTTACCATCTTTTTTTTGTTTGCGGGTCCGAGAAAAGCGCATATTGCCGTACCGATAAATTCTTCGCGCGCCAACGCGCGATCTTTCGGTTCCACAATCCCCGTAGCGAGATTTCGACCCGTAACAAATGATAAAATATTATAAATAATAAAAAATGTTTTGCGTCCGTAGGTAGACACAGGATAGATCTATTATAATTAGTAGCGAGAAACTTTTTAACATTTGAATTGATAATATAATTTTGGAAATAGTTTTTACAAGAGATCATATTTTTTACGTATTTGTGAATAACATATAGGAAGAATGTAGGCAACACGTTGTGCGGAGATAAGCGGATTATAGATTGATAGCAGTATATACATTACCAAAGAATATAGATAGGGATATTTCTATCTATATTCTTTGACATTTCTAATATTTTACTACTATTTACTATTACTAATTCTGTGTTTAGGTTTTACTTTCGGCAACTATAGTTGAAATAAATAATACAATATTACAATATTCAATCAAATTTGGAAACGTAATAGTGGTGTAAAAAAGTTCTGCAACAGTTTCACAAATAAGATAAATTGCAGTTTAACCCATTTTTTTCAAATATTTTTCATTTCATCATTGCAAATATAATACACGTATTTAAACAAAATACTATTAATAATAATAGCCCAAATGTTGATCCATAAAAAACGCAAACAATACGGTACCTATATACAATTTATTTTAAAAGAGAAAAATTGTTCATTATATATAATAATGTAGTCTACACCTAAACCTATATTACAATACACATTAATTAATCTAAAACTATTTTATTACTTACTAGACCATCCTTTATCGTTAATAACTAATTCACACAATTTTTGCATAGAATTCACCTGCTTTTGTAATTTTTCCTTCGTAATGTAGCTATAACAGGCATCAATAAGGGATTCAATAAATTCCACTTTTTTGTGGGCTTTCTTATTGAAATAATGTTAGAAAACCTGTGCCTTTAGGTCCGGGGATTGTGTTAGCCAGTCTATTCTTTTAACTTTATTGGTCGACATCCGAGATTGAACAATCTCTGCTCTGTAGCAACGAGCACTATCATCTTGAAAGATAAAGGTTTTGTCAGGAAATAACTCTTTTCCGCTAGGCAGCATCTTCTCCTGTATTTGGTTGCATTCATCATGCCAAATACAACATGCAGTCCACCAACACCTTCAGCAGACATGCAACCGCATATCATGACAGAGGTTGGATGTTTAATTGTTAGCAAAACACACGATCGATTCACCTTCAGGAAATCTTCTAACATATGTGTTTCCAGCATGATTGTTAGTAATAAAGGTAGCTTCATCACTAAATAATACCTTCTGCCATTGTTCTGGGGCCGAATCGCCATGATCCTTTGTCCATCACAAACAGTGGAGCCTTGTGGAGCCTGGTAGGTGGTGTTTCTTCCGGGCTTTGCAATTGTTAAGTCCAGATTTAAGAAGTCTCCGTCTCACAGTAGAAGTGCATACACTTACACCAGTAGCTTCGGACCATATTTTGGTTAAATCTGTCGAATTTAAGACTTCTGTGTGCCAGGCTCGTCCTCCGCAATACACTGTCGTCTCTCACTAATGTTTTTTTGGACGTCCACTGTGGGGTTTACCTTCAATTTTTCCCGTCTCAGAGTATTTTTTGATCACTCTAATAACTGTGGATTGATTGCAATGCACTTCCATAGCTATTTTACGACTGGAAGCGTCTTGTTTATGATGAAAAATTATTTCATATCGTTTTTCATTCTATAATTTGAACGGTATCCTTTCGGATGACATTTTGCCGCTGTTAAGGACATACAAAATGCAACTGAATAATCCATAATACCTGCATAACATAATAAGCATTTCTCCTAATTATGCTGTTAAGTTTCATGTTAATGCATTTTAATGAACCCATTAGAAAATGCGCGAATAACTGATTATCGATTTTTAGAAAAGAACTTACCTTAATTGTTTTCTATGGAGTTCTATATACTTAATTAAGAGATAAGTTGTTGATATAGTCATTACAAACAAATATATAAAGTAATTATTGGAATCTTTGGTACAAACTAGGATCACGATTATGATGATGATGATGATGCCAAAAATGTAGCTAAACTTCAAAAAATAATTATTTTCTTGGGTGATGCAGAACCTTTTCACATCACTATACATCTAAGTCTAGGACGTTCTGGTACGGCTGAACTGGTCCGTCCGAGTATGGAACATGGTACTTTCTTTACTGCCTTGAAAAATATACATTGGCTTAAATTACTTATTATGCCAAAAAAAAAAAAACAATTTTTTTCTTTAAAATGCAAGTTCCAAAAACTCAAAATCACACAAATACAGATATATTACTTAAAAGTCAAACAAATGCATCACTCTTTGCGACTGATTTTTAATATAATAAACAGTAGTATACGTTTGCGTCCGCTTCGTGGTTAGACATTAAAAATTTGAAGTTAGTTTTAAGTAAACGCCAGCCTTATACAATAGACTATAGAGTAAGTGAAAAAAACGTCAAAAAAATCCACACAAAAACGTACGAAAAAATGCACACAAATAAAATCCACTTATGCTATATTTAACTTGCTTTCCATTTCATGTTAATTCTAACTCATTTTTGCATTTTAAATTTCTTCAAAAGCGACCATCGCTATTTATTAATTTATTAAGTAAACCCGATTAATATTAGAGAAACATACAATAATTGTTATACAGCCCTAAAACATAAAATACGAAGGCAGTTCTCTTTCCGCTGAGCCTATCTAACAAGCTGTGATATTTTGAAACAAATTTTGCTCGACATTTTAACGTAGTTGTTTAAAAGTTTAATTATAGTGAAAGTTGTCAAATATACTTGAAGGTCTTTAAAATACATAATTTGAAAGTAATCCTTTCCCCTAGAAATAATAGAATTGAATAAAGAGCGTTACCGAGTTGTGATTTTTTACAATTTCACGCGTGGCTTAAGTCGTAAAGAATGTTTTTAGGAAATCAATCTAGTATTTGGTGACAAGTCATGTTCCTTAGCTACCGTAAAGCGGTGGTACAATGAATTTCAACGTGGTCGACTCGACGGTTTTAAATAATGTTTTGATTTTAAATTTTAAGTCAAAGTTAATGAGCTTGAAAATCTACGAGGTAGAGCCAAATGAAAACCTTAAAAATACTCTAAAAATTTATCGAACGGGACTTTGCCTTCCAGGTTGGCAGAAATAATATTTTGGAAATGTAGAACTCCGTGCTAATAACATATCATAGCAAAAATTGAAAATGTTGACACAGCGACAGTTTAAAAGCAGCAACTGCACTGCGCCAGAAAGGAGCAACGTTCTGTTATTCGTTTCTTGCACTGTGAATGGGTGGAAGCCATTGATATCCATCGTAGAATGAAACTGCATTGGACATTTACGTTTGTTACTTCAACAAGTACACGAATGGCGCAGCAAGTTAAAAATGGGGTGATTTCCGTAGCTGATTCTTTCCGACCTAGTCAAGAAAACCGTGTTGTGACGCCTGAATCGATTGCGGTAGTTGAAGCCTTGGTGAAAGAAAATTGTCGGGTTATCCTTGATGAAATCGCTGAAGTTTCGAATATAGGCCATAGTTCTATACATCACCTTATGAATGACATCCTCCATTTGCATTAAGTGTCAGCAAGGTGGGTGGAGAAGCAATTTACTCCAGAATTGAAATAACGACGTGTTGATGCTTATTAAAAATTTTTGCGACGATATGAAGCAAAAGGACATGTTTTTCTGGCAAGGATGAGTCCTAGGTGCATCAATATCAACCCGAAACCAAGCGAGCAAGCAAAAAATGCCGCCACACCCTTTCGCCAAAACGCAAAAGATTTCGCACGCAGCTCTCGGCAGGAAAGGTTATACTGACCCTTTTTTGGGATGCAAGAGGGATAATTTTGGAGAAATACTTGCGTAATGAGGATACTGTTAGTAGTGTCATATACTTAGAACTCCTAAAGAACCGAATCAGAATCATCTGAACCAATAGATGCGGATTTCTGAGTTCTGGCATTCTTTTGCTGCACGACAACGCGCGGTCACATACTGCTCTTTCAAGGATGGTAACCGTCCAAGATTTGAAGTTTGAGTATCTATTACATCCTCCTTATCCCATCGACTTCGCCCCAAGCGATTACCATGCCTTAAAGAGGCATTAAGTGGAAAGAAATTTCAGAGCAATTATGAAGTGATTCAGGCGGTGCATGAATGACGAAAAGAAATTTCTTCTTCGGGTATTCAAACACTTCCAAAATAGTGGAGGACGTGCATACAATATAATGGGGATTACGTCAAAAAATAACATAATTGTTTTTGACATTGTTTCAGTAAATTTTGTTTAGCCACGTTTTTAAAGTTTTCATTTGACTCTGCCTCGTATTTGCTTCCGGGACCTCCAAGTGTCCATACGTTACTGAATGTGGGACCGGACGTTTTTGCGTGATCGGTTTGGCGCAGACGCTGTTTGTCGCAGGAACGGTTGGGCGCAGGAACAATTTGGCGCAGGGACGGTTCGGCGCGGGAACTGTTCAACTCAGGGACGTTTGGGCTCAAACATATTTTTTATGCAACAATATTGTTGTCTTTTTGTTATTGAATCAGAGAATTACTATTTACCGACCTCAAAATGTACCGCATGTCAATGAAAGTACACCTTTGTACATAATTTTTATTATTAGAATTATATAAAATTTGTATGCGTGTTTTGTTTTATATTGTTGATAATTTTCCTTTCACCTAGATTGACTACAATTTGCTTATATGTAGATATAAAAAAACGATTTTTTAAGATAAACAGTTTATTAAATATTAATTCGCCCTTTCTCTTAAAATATTTTTTGTAACTATAGAAATATGAAAAATTTGCATTGTATTAATAACAAAAATAATAAACGTTGCTAATGATGCTATTACGTGTTGATACATTTGATCAACTACATGAATGAGCTATTCCATAATTAAAAATTGTGTGGAAAGTTGGCCTTCCAACATATATGCTTGCGCCCAAATGTCCTTGCGCCCAAACGTCCCTATCCCAAACATCCCTGCGCCCAAAGTCTGTGCCCAACCATCCCTGCGCCAAAACGTCCGTGCGCCCAACCAGGTCTGCGCCAAACCGGCCGCGTAAAACGTCCTAGACCGACTGAATGGTATGTATGCAACATCTTCTTGTAATTCTCATTAAAAGGACCAGCTAGTCTGTCCTTTACAGAGAGGTGTGCGTTGTGAAGAAGATAGACCTGTGATTTAAACGAGTAGCAAGTTCTGTTTGTGGTTAATGTGGATAATTAAGTCAGAGTAAGACGTCAATAACAATACTCAACAATTTTTTTCTTGGCCGTATTTATATTATTATATCCGGATTTTATTTACTACTGCTATTTTCTGTAAAATGAATTACTTTTTTAAACCAGTGGTACATGAAATGTCGTCTTGAACACATAGGTAAAGGAAATATAATTAGTTGGAATTTAATATCCGGCTTTCTAATGAGCAGTATCCCTGGATAGCATGTGATAGTATTGAAGAAGGTAGGAACCGATAATACACATTTTGAAAAAAAATATCCCTATTAGAAAGATGTCTATGAGCAAATAATGGACTTGACATGTCCATCAAATTTTGATCCGTTTTACTATAGTAACCTGATATTGTCATAAAGCACATCTTGTCTTAGCAATGTCTGTGAGATGATTTCGGTTTATTTACGGATGTACTTCTATGTGAAAACGTGATTTCAATCTTTTGGGTTTTGAAATAATAGGTTTCTGAAGTACTATCCATTCAAATTATTGAAGTATTGACAGGCGTTTGAATAACTAAATAATTTTTTCAAGGTATGAAGTGCCATTGAGTTTTTGTATAAATGCAACGCTTTCCCACGAGAAAGTAAAACTTTGGTACTTAGAGCGAGTAAAGTATTACAGCAACTTTTTAGAGGATTAAACTGTTGGAAGTTACGAACATTTGACAAAAAATGGCATCTGCTCTGCTTCAAAAGATAATTGTGCAAACTATTGCATCAGGTTGTTGCATAAAACTTTAATTCATCATGCGATGAAGCAGCTTACCGCGAAAGGTTACACAATAATTATTTGTTTTTATAAATTACCATCGGATAGTTTTAAATGATTTATAGTTATAGTACGATTCGCTTTCAAATTTTATTTATTGTACAATGCAGTGAAAATAAAAAAAAATGGTATTACATAGGTACTTTAGGGCACTATTGACATTGAAAACAGTTAAGCCAAGTATCCTAACACATATATAAATAAAGTATTTTTTCGTTAGTTACGGAACAGTTTCATTGACATTTAACCGTGTCACTGAAACTGAATCGTGTAATTGATATAACTTGACGGTTGTTTTTCTGAAAAAGTTCTAGATAAAGACGTGGCATATCATGTTAGCGTAGTGATGAAATTTTGCGAGTGTGGCTCACTACTTCACATTCTAGATAAAGTTTTTCTAGCAATTTCTATATTCTTATTAAATAAAGCTTATGAAAATGTAGACCAATCAACATTTCTAATAATTAGCAAGTCAGTAACAGATCCTCAAAATGTATTTCAAATCTGGTGCTTTATATTTTATAAGTTATTTACAAGAACAACTGTTGTTTCTGCCATTTATGAAAAAATCTTTAAAAACACAAGTACACACAAGCATAGTGAAGTTAAATCAAGTGTTTCTAACCACTTATTACCAAACATATAATTTAGTAAATTTTTAATTGCCTGCCAGTTATGTGTGGCCGGAGGCTGTCCAATCTTGTTGAACACCTTATGGTGACTTAACTACAAAAGACTGCTCCATAATAGTGTAAAGGCAAACACAATCCAACAACAATCGAAAGGTCCGAAATTTGTTAAACGTGTGTATAGTCTACGTCAATATATACCGTTATTCGCTTTAAAAAGGTATAGTTGGACCAAATACATTCCAGTAACTGTAATTACCTATAATTGGCTGTATAACAATAATGCTATTAAGTTATCTTCAACCGCGTAATACCAATTTCCACAATTTCAGTAATAAACAACATTGTAAATAAAAACTCTTAGGTATCTTTAGAGAATAAAATATTATATTAAAATAATATCGACCACTAAAACATTTTAAATACTGCTGGAAACAGATTTACATAGTGACATTTGCCTACATCTGCGCGACATTCTTCAAGTATCTCTGTTTCTTTCTACTAAACGTGTTAGCCGACAGAATACGTTAAACGTACAGTGTAGATCTTGTTTCGTTCGCAGATGTTACTACGACATGCGTCTTTGTCGGAAATATGAATCTGCAAGCAACTAACAAAGACAGAAATGCGTTCAGTTTGTGCTGTGCAAATAAAGCGCTAATCCGAAACTGAAAATTGCTCATCGTAAGAACTATAGCGAATGTTAAGCTGTTGATTTAAAAATAAGCTGCAAGTGTTAGGATCGTTGCAGGCAGGTGATCCAGTACGTATTCAGGAAAATTTGTGAATGGATAGATAAATCTGTTAACCAGAAATGCTTAAAATAATACTTTATTTTTAAATTACATAATATACACATTTGACACGCTTTTCTAATATTTATCATAATCGTGATCCTCGATTGTACCGCTTGCGTAGTGTCGAGGAAATTTGAGGCAAAGCTAAGCTAGTTTATGCTATATACACAACAGAGCCTAACTGTGCGGGTTACCGTGTTGGTGGAAAACCGTGCTTGACTTGCCTGGTGTGTGGATGTTTCTTATGTATGGTCTTGTTACTCCTCTAATGTGACAGTAATACGAGGAGTGCTATTAATTTAATTCCCAATGGCAAATGAAGACCGGGGCTCAGTACCAACCACCCAGGTAATTAGAAAAATGTCTGACCCCTGGTGTGATTCGAACCGGGAATCGTTCGGACTATTACATCCAAAGCCTCGCTGTCTTATCATTGAGCCACCCCAGCCTTTTCATTTCTAATATTCTTCTTCTTCTTCTGTGTATAAGCCAATGGCCTGTTAATTACCTACAACAGAGTAGGTTCTGCGAGCTCTCTTTGCACGTATGCCGGGCAGGAGGCTAACCTAACCCGTCGAACAGAGAAGAGAAGTGCCACTACAAGGTTTACGACTGTCAACGATGTTTGTATGACAACCGGGACCGACGGTTTTACGTACCCTCCGAAGCACGACCGGTTGCATATGCCACTATATTGGTCCACCCATCCAACTAATGACCAGCGCGGTTGTGCTGGACTACGAATACCGTTTGACCGGCGTCCGCAGCGCTCCGCTACGCACCCGATATTTCTAATATTATTAAACGCAAATCTACATTTTATTTTATTTGTTTCACTTATTCAGACTTGATGTCACTAAATTATGAGGTATCAGAAGATGAATTCGCTCCTAAATTAATTATTGAAGGGTTGATTTCATATTTTGGAGCATACTTCTGTTAAACCTTAACGATGTGTTCCATGCAATTTTTCCAATGTTTATCAATTTCACAAGCTGCATCTCCGTTAAAACCCAGAACATTGTCGCTTAACATGGGAGAAATATTTCTTTTTCTGACGTTTGTTTTCAAAGTGCTCCACATCATTTCGATCGTATTCAATTCGCAAAAGAAGGGGGGTAATCTCAAAACATTATGGCCGTTTGCAAGGGCAGTTTCAAAAACGAAATATAATTATTTTTAAATTGTGTTCTTCTATTTGTTTTAACAAAACTGGTTTACTTTCACATTGCCAGCAATAGAAACATCATTTTCATTTAAAAATTGTATAATATGTGCTTTCTTGTGCTTTGGTCGGGTATCTTTTTAATTTGCCTGGAATGGTAAGATGCGTTATTCATCACAATCACGCTATTTGTCGGAATGTTGGGAAGTAAAAATGTACAGTATCAATCTTCAAACATTTCGGCGTTCATATCTTGGTGTTAATCTGCGTTGGAACTGCTAATGTTTTTTGCTGATAATTTCAAACAGTTATTAACAAAACCATTTTCACTACTAGCATGGATAATTAGTATGTGTTTTCCTCTAAAAGGTGAAAAATCTATGATGGTTTTCGTTGAATTATCAGTCCAACCTTTTCTAACGACGTCATGCTATGTTTCATCTAACCAAATTATTGATCGATTTTGCCTACGGTATAAATTAATCAAGGTTATAAAGGATAGTGATGCAACTCAAATAGCCTTTCCTATTCAAATGTCAACGTCTCCTTCACCTTGTGTATTCTGTTAGAAATGAACGAAGCTCTGACGACCGAACATGGGCGGAATAATCCTAACACCCAGCATAAAGGAAATGTTATGCACACCAGGTTTTCCTGATGCATGTCTGGATGCTACAGAAGGCAGCCCCTTTACCAGAATCGGATACAAAGGGCCATCCTCCACTTATCCATAAAAAGATTAAAAATCCTAGTAACTAGAGAACTGCTCAAGCAGAAGACGACTCCGCAAACGGAAACGGAACATGATTTTTGGAATATACAATGTCTACATACAAAACAAGATGAAGTACTGAGAGAGATAAATCGACTCGACACGCGCATTGCAGTACTAACAGAGACAAAGAAAAAAGGAAGCGGCATTGAATACCTTCAGGAATATATTCACCTCTATAGTGGAGTAAAGAAAGAGCAAAGAGCGAAAGCAGGCGTGTCTGTTTTAATTAAAAAGAAGCTTGCACCGTATGTGAAGAGTTGGGAACAAATTGACGAATGACTTATACAAGTTGAAATGAAATTAAAAGGACCATTTGTGGTAATAATAGGTGTATATGCTCCAAGCGAAGACGAGAAAGACGACACAGAACTTAGATTTTACGAAACATATACGGAGCAAAGTCGGAAACAGGAAAGAACTTGTTATAGTGGACGAGACTTTAATGCGAGAACGGGTACAAAGATTAGTGACAAAGTTGTATGGAGATATGGGGAAGACCGAAGCAACAGCAATGGTGATAGACTGATGAGCGTAGGTATGTGAACAAGCTTCCTTAAAAATGTTAAATGGATTTTACAACCAAAAAATATTCACAAATACACCTGGGATTACATCATCAACAGACAAAAGTGTACTATAAATGTTGAAGATGTACAAGTCCTCAGAGGATTAGAATGCGGATTGGACTATTATCTACTGCGAGCAAAAATTAATTTTCTGTATAACAAAATGGAAAAATCCCAACATAGTACAAGCAACGATCAACAAATGCACACACAAACACAAACACGAATGCAAATTCAGAATTCAAGAAGACTCATTGATCGAAGAACATATCCCCAACCACCAATTCGGCTTCCGGCATGCCCATTCGACTATTCAACAGTGCAATCGCTTGATAGATATTATAAACAAAACTTTTGAGAACAAACAATACTGTTCTACACTGTTCCTTGACGTTTAACAAGTGTTCGACAGTCTGGCATAAAGGCATCCTATATAAAATTAAAACAATTTTCCCACACCCATACTATTTACTCCCAAAATCTTATCTAGCTGGCCGTCACTTTCAAGTTAAAATTGGCAACAAAGTGTCCTCTTATCATTTGATAAGCGCAGGAGTCCCCCAAGGCAGTGTTTTGGGACCAACGCTATATACACTTTATACTGGTGACCTACCAACTAACGATGAAACTGAAACCAGCACCATTCTTGCGTGTGATAACTCTCCTGGAACAGCCACGCTCATTCTCCAAACTCACTTAAACATTATCTCGCAATGGTTGAAGAAATGGAAAATAAGGGCGAATGAAGCTAAATCCACCCACATCACGTTTACCTTAAGGAGACAACAGTGTCCACCAATTATCATGAATAACGCTCCAGTTCCTCAGTCAGATGCTGCTCGATATTTAGGAATGCACCTAGATCTTAAGCTAACGTGGAAGACCCATATCACAAAGAAAAGAAAAGAGCTTGACATCCGATATAAAAAAATGTACTGGCTGTTAGGAAAACATTCATGCCTATCCTTAAGTAACAAATTGCTTGTGTAGAAAACTATCCTAAAGCCCGCCTGTACATATGGTATAGAATTATGGGGATGCTCCAGCTCTTCCAATATAGAAATTCTCCAACACTATCAATCTAAGACTCTCCGTTCAATAGTAGATGCACCTTGGTTCATTTCCAACAGAACTTTACACAAAGACCTAAAGATATCATACGTCAGACAGGTAATTAGCCAATACGCATAAAAACACAAAACTCGACTACAATTCCACCCAAATGATCTTGTTCAACCATTACTAGACGAACCGCCAGACAGAAGATTGAAAAGAAAGTGGCCACAAGATTTAACTGGATAAATAATCTTGCACTGCAAATTATATATTATTGACATTGGACTCTGTTTGTGTAGGATAATACCACTGGGTATGATTCCCTTCCTGCCATAGTTATAACTACACAATTAGCTTATAGAAAATTATGCAATAAGTTATTTTCTGATTGCTAATAAAGAAATGTAAAAAAAAAACGAATACAAACAGCTGCAAGATATAATCTTCAAGGATTAAAAGAATACTCAACAAACTTTCCGTACAAGATGCGCCTTTGTTTAAAATTAAATGAGATACCCTACTCTGCTGCCATTGACATGTAAAAGACATTACACAGAAAAAAAATGCTTGTATCTCTCAGATAATTTTAATTATCTATTCTGGTTTTCACTACACTAGTGAAAATTCTTATTTCTGGTAAATAAAATTTTAGATATCTGTGGTGACCTTTGCAAATAAAGTTGCTTGTCAGATGCAAGTAAAATTTCTAAAACTTTCTTCGTTAACGCCAAGAAGTTTTTGATTGCAACAAACAAGTATCCTTGTCTGACAAAAGATAACGTATCACGTGATCTCTACTTGGCAAATTTTGTTATTTGAATTAGCGAATATTTAGTCTCGAGTGTAATATAGGCGGGGTATTATTGCGATCGTCTCTGCTATGCGTTACAGTTAGCTTCGATAGGTGCCGAAGAACGCTGCAATTTTTTTTGTGAATTAAGTGTCTAATTAGTGTCTTCATTTACTTTGGTTAAGTTCAGATAAGTGTAAAATGGAAGAAACCAAACAATTATTGAAGGACTGGGATTTAGCGGATTTATTTCCTGCTTTCGAAGGTAAGTGCTTATACAGTCA
>JABXWE010009018.1:0-15059 GCA_014611495.1 Limonius californicus | reverse complement strand
CAAAGGAATAAAGAAGATAATATACAATTCCATCATAGCAACAACAGCTCTATATGGATTGAAAACAACCGCAATCACAAAAGCTAACAGAAAGGCACTTCGAAGAATGGAGCAGAAAATACTCAAACGTTTTCAGCTAACCACGGGGGAAGAAAACACCTCGAGGGCACGCGAACTCCTAGAAGGGAAAACAATAACTAAACGGCTCACCACATCAAGACTCAAATACTGGGTACATATTCTCCGAAGACCGTCAAATCATCCTCTACAGCAAGCTTAGGCCATGCAAACGGATGAAAAGAAGATCGGACGACCGTGCTACACGTAGAATATATCACTGGAGAGAGACATCCAGAACACCGGCATACCTAAAGAGACATGGGAGGACTGGGCACGAAGAAAAGAGGATATCCGAAGAGAGGTCAGAAGAGTATACGAACTGATTGAAGAATCCTATCAAGAAACGACGGAAGACGACCAGGACAACGAAGAAGACGACGCAGTACGAGGATGAGGAAGGGGAACACAAAAGAATGTTTATTAGGGTCAAAAACCACGATAAGAGAAATCTGTAACTCAGAACCGAGATAGCTATAAAATAAGAACATTGTGAAACTCTGCCACCAGAGTTAGTAGGTTCAACTGCATAAGAGCATAACGGTCTCAGGTGCGTACGCAACAACCCCATTGATGCGTAGCTTACTAACTACCCGGTGTTGCGGTAGCGATGTCAGGCGGTATACATTGCGGGCATGCTAACGCGCTGCAGCACCCCACCCGATCCCACCATATCCCGCAAATTCCTACCCACCTACTGGCATGGGGTAGGCCTGGCGTATCCAGGAGTCACCTTCGAGTCAGCTCCATGTCAGATGATGATGACGATGATGATGAGTATGGGACCGGCGTAATCGACGCCGCAATTAAAAAAGGGGGCGCGGGTGTTATTCGGTTTTTTGGTAATGAACCCATAATGTATTCTAGGGTTTTTGGCTTAGCCATGAAACACGTAACGCATTCGCGTATCATTTGTTTAATGGCATTTTTGCCCGCGATTATCCAATATTTTTCCCGCAGAGATGCCAACAGTAAATTGACGCCGCCATGCATTAGGCGGTTATGCTCATGTTTTATTATTAATTTTGTTAATGTGTGTTTAGCCGGCATTATCACGGGATGTTTCTTAGCATATGCAAACGCTGATTTTTGGATTCCCCCACCCACGCGTAAAAGACCATCTTCATCAATGAATGGTTTGAGAGACAAAATTGAACTCTTGGAATTTATATCCCTTTTGGCTGATAAATTCGAAATTTCTGGAGAGAAAGCCTCCCCCTGAGCTAGTTTTAGTAACTTAGCTAATGTGCTATTTAATTCGTTTGTAGAAAGCGGCCCGGACAAAACAACTTCAGGTTTTGAACGCGTATTGTTCGCAAATCTAAAACAGTAGGCGACAATTCGGTTTAATTTCCACAAAGAAGAATATTTTTTGAATAAATCTGCTACCTCAGGGTGGGAAACTATATTCACGAGGGTTCGTTGTTCAGGAAGATTTTCAAACTGTTGAATGTTTAGCTTCGTGAAATGGTTATAGTCTTTATCAGAAAGAAACTCAGGTCCTTTCCACCAAAGAGTGGCCTTGAGGTATGCACTGTTCAAGTAAACTCTTGGAAACCCTAAAGTATGAATACTTATGTGCAGTAAAAGCTTAAAACCAAACAATGAGTCGGCTATTGCAGATGTAGACATGCAAATGGTTGTCGAAAGGATCATTTTCACATTTAGTGCGGCGAATACCTCTTGTAAGACTATTTTAGAATATAAAGATTCTGAGACAATTTGTAATTGTGGATGGAATACTTTAAGAGAAAATGCGCATTGACGTACAAGACATTTTTAATCCAAAAATGTGTTCTTTAATTAATCTATAAGTTAACTGTATTTACTTTCGGCGAAAGGGAAACTACATACCTGTGATGTAAAATACACTGATCAAAATTTTATTTAATTTTAAGAATAGAAAAATATGCAAAGAAGTGTCAGTACGTTCAATGACATACGGTACATTTTGAGGTAGGCAATTAATATTTTTCTGATTAAATAACATAAATACAGCAATACTGTTCCATGTTTGGTGAAAATGTTTGTAGTAAATAAGTTGTATTATCAATTGGATTTATTAATAGTATTAGATTAATCAACATCTTATAAATATCACAAAACGTTTTATAAAATAAACTCCTATAATGTATGCCTGCGCCCAAACGTTTCTGCGCCCAATAATCTCTGCGCCAAAACGTCACTGCACCACAACTGTTCTAGGCCCAACCTTCCTTGTGCACGAACTGACATGCTCCAAACCGGCCGTGCCAAAACGCCTAGACAGTTAGATTTTATGGTATTTGCGATACATTTTTTTTGTAGAATGTGTTAAATTTGTAATAAAATATTCTCAAAAATTTCTTTTTATGTTTTTCGACAGGTATTTTGTCGAAATGCTGACTTTGGAATTTTAAGATTGGAGCGCTAAGACATATCAAGTAATTTTTTCAATAAATTTCTTGTCGGGAATCTCTCCGGTGAACAAATGGTGACGAGAAAGTAGGCGGACGCCTTCTTAACGATTTACAACACTGAAAAATGTAACGCCAGTGCTTAATTGTTTCAAGGAGTGATTTCATGACATTAATTAATCCCCATCTTACGAAAGGTTTGCCCAAATGGAAATCTGGACGAGTGCTTTAAGGATAATGCAAACCATTGAGACGATTCATATTGAACTAGACTAGAATAAAGAAGAACGACTAGCCGGTAAGTTTTTATAACAAATTTCTGCAGGAATAATTATTTTGAACCTTAATTTTGTTCTACGTTTTAGTTTATATTTAATATTATTTAGATAACTCCGCCTGCAGTAGTCGATGGGTGGATTGACTAGCCTATTGATTGCTGCTGCCAGTCCCAAGCCCGGATAAAGGAGGAGGGTTGGCGGAACGGGTTAACAGCCCACACGCCGTAAAACCGATTATTAAAGCTCTTAGAACCAATAATCAGCCTCGGAACAGGACGGAACAAACGAAGACAAACTCGACAGGAACAAGGCTATCGAGACAGAAATTTACAAAGTAAATATGAGTTCATAAACGCAAGAAACAAGAATGTAGAAAGAACACTATCAGATGTTGGAATGTAATAACATGGAACGGAAAAGAACAAGACATAATGTTAAAAATGGACGAACACAAAGTAGATATATGCTCGCTGGCAGAAACGAAGAGGAGAGGAAAAGTAACAGTGAGATATCAGATCTATACACTCATATACAGTGGACGAGAAAAACACAAGAGAGCACAGGCAGACGTTGGCATACTCATCAACAACAAATACACTACATAAACGAGAGAATACTAGTGACAACGGTTAACCTAAGCAAGGAAAAACTACACGTAGTTAGTGTTTATGCTCCGGATACAAACAAACTTAAAGTCGAAATCGTAATGTTCTACAAAAAACTGCAGTCCAAAGTCGACACAACCCCTAATGAACAAAAAATGAAACTAATGGGAGACCTTCAAAATAGGTAATATACCCAAAGAAGGAGTAAAACAGCGTTTTAATAAAAATGAAATTAACAACAGTGGCGAAAGTCTGATCAAATTCTGCGTCCATAACGAACTAAGAATTAACAACACCTTCTTTGCACATAAACCCCAATACAAGATAACATGGTCCAACACAAGAGGGCAAACCTCGATCACAGACTACATCATATCCAACAGAGCAATTCACCCTTTATAAATATTAGATGTCCATACACTAACCTGAGCCAACCTAGTAATAAGAAAAATACGTTTAAAGATACAATGGAAGAAAAAAGTACAACCAGAATACACCGACAAGATAAATATCGAATCAATTATGGATGATAGCACTAACGCACTATACAACAGACTATCTCAGAAAATTAAAGCTAATCCAATTGAAGAGGAAGACAGTGTGGAAGAAGGTTAGAAGAAGATCCTAACCAACATCAATGAACCAGCATACGAAGCTTTAGGTAGCGGGGAAATTAATTTAAACGCCAAGAAGAACGAAAACCCCTGGTATACTAAAGAAATAAAAATTCTAGCACTAGCAAAAAGAGCGCCGTACTTACGATACGTAAATAACAGATCAATAGACGAACATGCAAATTATGTAGAAATCAGAAACGGGGTAAACCGCCAACACAAAAAAGAATAATGGACAAAATTTATACAAGACATGGAACATGATCTCTATGGTGCTCAACGCAAAATCTGGGGCATGCTGAAACGACGAAAGCAAGATATTAATGAATACGCACAGACACAAATAGTAGAAGAAGAAACATGGGTGACGTACTTTAAGAATCTATATGAAGAAGATAATATAACTATAGCAGACCACGATGACGCACAAAACGAAATAAGTACGACAATACTAACAACAGACTACAGAGCAAGTCACCGAAACCAAGACAAAACAAAAAAAAAACGGAAAGCACCAGGACCAGACCAAATCCGAAACGAATTTCTTAAATACGGAGGAAATGACCTAAACGAAGAACTGAGGAAAATGTTCCAGTCAATACTGAATAAAGGCACTCCGCCGGACGACTGGAAATCAAGCATAATGATACCCATATTTAAGAAAGGTAACAAGATGAATCCCAAATACTATAGAGGTATCACAATGCTTAGCTGCATTATGAAACTTTTCACAAATATATTAAAATCAATCATTGTGAATACCGTTGAGCTAAGTGAAGAACAACGTTTCCGCAACAACCGAAGTACAACAGACGCAATATTTGTAATACGTCAAATGGTTTTTTTATAAAATAATATAACATTTATAAAATAAAAGTAAACGTCGTTTTAGAAATTTAAAAGGACAACATGTACCCAAGGAAATAATTCAGATAATTGCACAATTAAACACACATACTAAGACACGAATACCAATCAACAACAGCTTAATGGAAGAAATCGAGGTATCAACCGGAATCAGACAGGGAGATTCACTGCTCTTTCATATAGTAATGGATAAAATTATAGAGAAGGTAATGACAGCTAACCACGGGTATAGAATAGGAAACCAAGAATTGAAACTGATATGCTACGCAGATGACGCCTCAATCATTGCCGAAAACGAAGACGATCCACAAAGGCTACTGCACACTTTCTACCTGGCGGCTATATCGTACAACCTAGAGATATCAATAGAAAAAACCAAATCCTTAGTAATATCAAAAGAACCCAGACGATGGAACTGTTATTCAACGACAAAACCATTGAACAGGTATTTCATTTTAAATACCTAGGGGCGGAAATATCAAGCCACAAGAACCTAAAGACAGCGGTTAAATCTCAAATCCATAAAGCAGCAAGAGTGTCAGGATGCCCAAGGGAGATAATATGGAGAAACAAAAACATGAACACTGAACCCAAGGTTAAAATATACAAAAAATGCATGCATCCCATTATGACATATGCGGCAGAAACAAGGGCCGATGCTGCACACACCAAAAGATCACTCCGTACCACGGAAATGAAGGTTCTAAGATCCATATCAGGACACACACTCTACGATATAATACCAAACGAGAACATAAGATAGACGTGCAATGTCCAAGTTGTTGTAAGATGGACGAGGAGACGCCGTAGAGAGTGGAATGAACACGTAACAAGAATGCCCAACGATAGACCGCCAAAAATCGCCAGAGACCACAAACTAGGAACAACACGCCTACCTGGAAGACCACCGAAACTCTTCAAAGACAGCTGGACCTCTGCCTCACAAGAACTATAACAATATTGGAAGAAACAGGTCTACGAACCTACTGGAAGAAGAAGAAGATCATTTAGATTTCCTTTTCCAATTTTGGATATTCTTCGGTAGTTGTTTAGGGGTTTATGGACTAAACTGACATACCTCAGTAATATATAGAAATTTCGGTTTATGGTGCGCGTTTCTAAACACATATTGATATCTTTTGGCTGCAGAGAGACTCTTAGGCCGGAATATCTCAATTCAAGATATCAAATTTTAATGTAATCTTTGAAGAACAGCGATGCATTTTAAACAGTTAAAACAAATGACATGTATCAAAGTATTTATCACTACATTATTTTATCATATTATATAATTTATTTTGTCTAATTAATGCAATATCTTTATCATACAATTCAATAATATTTTGGGATTCGGAACAACATTACGAAATCAAAATGCTTTATCAAAAACCATTAAGGAAATACATGTAATAAATTATAAAATTAATACTATCTCTCGCTAAAGCGTATATTATAATGTTTAAAATAAAAACACGGGCGCTGATTGCTGGCATATATACAAGGGACAAACAAAAAACGAACAGTATTGTCTTGTGAGTTACTTTAAAAGAGTGTAAGTACGTAAAATGTTAAGAATTGTTATTTACATTGCTGCGGTGCTTTTAGTTGCCACAGTTTGGAGCTTTCCAGCATCTGACGACGATAATGATGGTAATACGGATTGATTTCTATTAATATACAAACATTTTAGACTTTCTATTAAACTAAACAATACATTATCGTATTTCCTATTCTAAAATTTGTAAAATATTGGAGAAGGAACCAGTAATATAGAAATCATATTTATGTTTTCCTTCTAGACGGTGGAGTTAAATATTGTCACTACCACGGTTTGTCTATCAAAGAAGGTGAAACTGTCCCTGCACCAATAGGAAAGTGTCAAAAACATACCTGCAAAAGTGCAACCCCTACTCGGGTCATTACTTTAACGTATGTTAACAAATTTGAGTATTGTTTCGTAAATAATTAATAATTTGTGTGTATTCAAGTTGTACCTATTTCTGATACACCCTATATACCTGCTAGTTAAGCACATTTTACCACAAGTAAGCGCGGTAAACAAGTACATCTAGTTCTTTAGAAGGAATAGGTAAAATGTTTCGTTCGCCGTTTTCTTATCTACACCTACCCTTCTCTTAGTATTTAACGCTCAATTATTATTTATTTATGTTTGTGATTTAGTGGTTATTATTTGACTGATCACAATCTACTAAAGCAGTTCTAATTGTACACATTACCAGGAAAACCACAATTAAGTTGCGTTATATCTACATTAACCTCATATTCAAGTCGTAAAGCAAGTTGTATTAAAATTATATTCCTTTTACTAGATGATCTTAATTATCTGTCTCCAAAATCAAAAGAATCTGATCCTTACGCAAATTCTGATTATATTCCGGAAGATGCAGATACTACGAGGCTTGTTCAATTGAAACCCATCTTTGATCAACTTAGCGATGAAAACAAACGCAATAATTCAAATGACGTTTGTTAATGTTAGTAGTTTTTGTAAGCAACACATTAATAAGTTTCCTTCGTTTGAATTTGATTCTGACTTTTAAAACATCGATTTTGAAATGGGTTTGTTGTTGAAAATCCGTCTAAGTTGGATCAGCGTGCGGTCCTACAACTTTTATGTACTGAGGGTGTGTAGCCATTGAAGATTCATACGCAAATGCAAGCAGTATATGGAGATTAATGTATTGTGTACCCAACTGTGAAGGAATGGTGCCGAAAATTTAAGAATGGGAACTATAGTTGAGCCGCCACCAGGAGCACTGTGATCTGCATTAACAGAAAACACTATGGCATGTGTGGAAGACCTTATTAGAGAAAATCGTTGAATTTCACTTAGAGAAATTTCAGAAATTGTTAGTACGAGTATAGGATCTGTCTTTAGTATTATTCGTAATCTGTGTTACAGCAAAGTTTGTTCGCAATGGATTCCTCGTCTCTTGTCTAATGAACACACATTCTTGCGAATGAGCTTATCTCTGTAATACCTCACAGACTATAGGCAAAATGCTGATGACTTTCTTCTCTCAATAGTTGCTGGTGACGATCCAGTAAGTTATCGTCGACACAGTGAGTGGAAACATTCAAGTTCACCACCACCGAAGAAGTTTAAAGCACAGTCATCTGCAGGCAAGGTGATGTTAACATTTTTTACGACCATGAAGGACCCTTGCTGATAGAGTTTAAGGAACCTGGAGTAAAGGTCAATGCAAATATGTATAATGAAATTTTGAACAAACTTCATCAAGCAGTAAGACGGAAACGTCTAGGAAAACCTACGCGTGGGGTCGTTTTGCTGCACGACAATGCTAAGCCTCATGTTGCTAATGTAGTACAAGAAAATCTTCAACGAAAGAAATAGAGGGTTTTAGAGCATCCACCCTATAGCCGGAATCTATCGCCTTGTGATTTCCATATTTTTGGACTGCTGAAAAAGGCGTTAAAAGGTCGGCATTTTAACTCTGACACAGAAGTACAGATAGCTGTGAAAGACTTCTTCAATCAGCAGCCACAAGAATTCTATGAGCAGGGTATACGTCGGCCAGTAAAACAATGGGATAGGTGCCTTAACTATGACGGTAATTATTTGTAATTAAATTGTTCTCAGAGCATTCAAAATGTAGCTACATCGGAAATTGTTGACAATTTCCTGGACGCCAGGAAAAACCTTCGATTAGCACCAAGAGACAAATAATTATATAACTTAATTAATATAAAGAAAGAAAAATACCTCGGGTATACTACTACTACTATTCCCAACCAAAAACAAATGATATTGCAATTAGTCGCGAGCATGATACAACAAAAGGAAGAAGGTACAAAGTGATTTTTTAAAAAGTCAGTTGCAGCAAGCCTAGGAAAAAAGCTATTCCGTCTGCAGTCAGCTGTAATGAGCTTTGAATGACATTTACCTGTATGTCAAACCGTGTGACAGTTCAGATAGTTAAAAATTTTGGCCCAACAAAATGTGAAAATGAACAAGTATTTAGTTGCAACTGATTTGTAATGTATTAAGGTAAGTAAATTACAGGTTTTTCGTCAAGATTTCTTTCACGGCTTCTTTATTTAATTATTGGCAGCTATGCTGTTACAATTTTCATATTGTCAGATTCTAAAGCTTAATATAGACGGGACAATCCCTAGGCTACTGCAATTGACTTTTTAAAAAATCACTTTGTATGATACAAGCTGGACTAATTTCGGTCTGCTTTGCGCATGACGTTATATGGAGAGTTACCTATTCCATTTATCATTAATAAAATTAACGGTTTATTGTGTGGTGTATTACCCAATAGGCGCACGCCTAGAGCCTATTGAAGGTATATTATGTCCTCTTTAAATGTATGAAACAATAATAGGTGGTTTGCAAACCACATTTTGCAATGTAGAAACAATCCTAAAAAAATTTTGATTTCGCCAATAACCAATACCAGTAGCGAACGTTCCTTTTTGGTCTTAAAAAAGATTAAACAATTATTTAAGAAATAGTTTAGGGCAGACTCATTTAAATGATTTATCTATAACGTTTTCAGAAAACAATGTAGCTATAATGTTAAATTATCATAACTTTATCGATGAATTTTCAAGTTCAAAAGCACGAAAGCTGACATTGAAAATTGTAATATTAACTAGACAAATTAAATAAATAAAAAGAAATAAAGAAAGTAATTGTAATTATTTAGTGATGTTATTCAATACAATCCAAGTGCTACTTTAATTTCTTTTTAATTTTTAAGCCAGGATCTGAGTGTAGACGAAGGTGGGAATTAGTATGATTTTTTCAACAGTAATCCATCAGCAAGTTGTCCTGCAGAATTGATAAAAATCGCTTTAGAAACTTCCTCTACAGACTATAGTTGGGATTCCTTAATGTGTTGAGGTGTACAAAGCTTTCGGAAGCTTTTCTGGCGCGTTTTCAGCTGTTTCAACTTTTTTTCTGAGCTGGACAATAATTTCAGCCCGATCATCACCATCCGTATTAATACTAAAGAAAGATTTTTTTGAGCATTAAATACATTTATATAATTACATAAGGTTCATTTACAAAAAGGATATAATATGTTAAAATGTATAAGAAAAATATACCCAACGTCTGTAGCAAAAACTGCTGGATTATTACCATCACCAAGACTCCCACCAACAACAAAGTTACTATGAAAAATAAAAAAAATTAATTATAATATAAGTATCACATTTTTGGGAAGCTGACCTTTAACAATTTGAGGTAGTAACTGCAGTAATCCGAAAAATTGGTACTTGAAGAACACAGAAGACTCATTATAAAACTTAATTGACGATTTATAAAAGAAATTGTTAGAAAAACCTGGGTCTTGATCATCTTCAACCTACACCTCTTTTCACTTCGTTTCTCTCTTGCTGAATTCTGCGTAGCTTCAGTACCACCACATTTTCTGTTGATATTGCATCAGATTTCAGCTGTCGACAATTTGTATACGTGTATACCAAATCTTTACTTTTGTGGTTACCTACGACCTCGTATGTATGTGTCGTTGAACACGCTTATTTGTGAGATTGATTTTGTCACTATGACGATAGGCGTTTGTCCAACATTCTATCAACGGGATCGATGTTGGGAATCTGAAGAACATCACAAAACCAAAACAATTTTTCGCCTGGTTATCTGAATTGCAGCAAAATATGTCACACCGCATTATTTATTTGTGCAAACACACAAGTCGCAATAAGAACGCCAGATTTCACAAAGAAATGACTAGAAAAACCCCGCTATCATAAAACTCCCTCTAATATGTGTTTTTACTCTCCGCATGACATAAGCAAGGCGCCATGTCATATCTTTCTCTTTTTGTTGTATCATGAGTCACGATACGGCAAATAGAAGAAACGCGAGGCATCGGAAGATCCTTGTCATGGGGAAAACCTACGGAATTAGACCGAGCTACAAGCACAGCAATTATTTCGATTAGCAGAAAATATAATTTTATTAAAAGATAGATAAGACATGTTGTGATGTAAATGAGAGGCCTGAATAGGTCACAATGTCCATTGGTAGTTGTGAAGCCAATTCGTACACGCCAACTTTTAATTTTGGTCATGACGTCCATGTTTGTTACAACGTCTACCACGATATTTGGTGATAACACCAGTTGATTTAATAGATAACCATCGTCGCTATTCATATCGCCCACATTAGTTATGGCACTCACTCTAAATTTTAGTCGCAACGTCTACTATGATCACAAGGCCCACTTTTGATTTTAGCATTAAATCATAACGTCCACCACGATATTTGATCATACGTATGGTCACTTATATAGTAAAAACCCCTGTTTGGCTTCCCTGAGATCCAAGCCGGATGAATTAATAAATTCTCTATATCTATGATGTGCGAAAGACATGGTAGTTCTAATGTAGACCTACATCACCAGAGACTTTCAAGTATTAAGCCTTTTAAAGTTAGCAATTACAAATAATGTTCAGTTCAAATGGCAAAAAATATTAAAAGACTACTTAAAATGTTCCCAAGAAATACTATAGGCCCTTCTTGTAAATTCTTCGGCAGTTTCACAAGTGAGTTTCGATTTCATGTGCAGCTATAGATAACACCTAACTTAAAAAGATGTCAGTGTATTCTTTCGGGAAGTTTAAACATTTACAAAACTACAATTATCATGTATAGTGTAAATATTTGATCATTATGACCAAATATCGTGGTGCACGTTGTAACCCGAAATATAAAGTGGACATTGTCACCAGCATGGGTATTAGCAGTGTTGGGTAAGATACTTTTTTTTGTATCTAGATCCAGATACAGATACTTCTAAAAAAGTGTATCTAGTTACAGATACAAGATACATTTTACTACGTGTATCTAGATACAGATACAGGTACTTCTAAAAAAGTGTATCTAGTTACAGATACAAGATACATTTTACTACGTGTATCTAGATACAGATACAAGATACTTTAAAATGTATCTAGATCCTTCTCAGATACAAATTAGATACCTACTTTAAAAAATTACACTTCCAGAAATGGAACCGCGCATAAACCATGATAATATTATTTTTAAAGAAAATCTGACGGAATTTAGGGTTGTTAACAAATCGATAATAATAATAAGACACAAAATAATTACTAGAGAACATTTTATTGGGATAGCCATCCAGTATCGCTGGCACTACCAAAAAAGCACTTTCGTTATCATTCATTCTTCTAATTGTAGCACAAGAATTGATTCTGTACTTGTCCACTACTTTTATTTATACTGAGAAAACTTCAAGTTTTGTCAAGACTTTAGATAAGCCTACCGCTCGGTTATTACTTATGAGATTTGCTTGGAAATTCCCAATATCGAAAACAGCAAGGGCGGTTATTGTAATTTGTATAGCCACAATAGGTAAATGTATACTTAAAATCTTAAGCTTCTTACAGTTCTTATCTCCTCAAAATGGGGATGTTTGAATGCTTATTACCATTACCTATCTTAAGACGTATTTGGGTTTTTCTGCTAAAAGTAAACCCTAAAATTTAAATGTCCAAAAATGTCCTAAATTTTAAATTGAAGAAATGTTTTAATAAAATTCGAAAACTACATAAAATAAATTATAATTCTTGAATGTATCTAGGATCTTTTATTGTTTAATGAAAAAGATACCGCTTAATAGGATCTAGATACAGATACAAGATACAATTTTATAAACGTATCTAGATACAGATACTAGATACTTGAATAGTATCTAGATCCAGTATCTAGATACATGTATCTAGATACTACCCAACACTGGCTATCAATATGTGCAGACATTTGATCTATGAAAATACAACAATGTTTTCAAAGAAGTTCGAAACAATATTTCGTGAAACGGACTATGTTAAATAGTTGCAAAAAAAGTTATTACTAGAAAAAACGCTACAAAACCTTTTTTATTCGTAAGTGAAATACTTTTTCACAGAATTTATGGGAATATTTAACATTGTCAAATTTTTTGTGTACTTTACGCAAAAACTTGTGTAGATATCGATACAAACTTTGAACAATTTAACAGTTGTCAATGGCAAAACAGCAGAGCCCATAAAAAAATTATATTATAGATATACATGACACGAGTATTAATTTTGCAGCTTCTACGTAATCCTATTTCATTGCAAAAATGCCCACTCGCGTCAAGTTAAGTTGTATAATTTTTCTCGACTCTGTAAACTGGGTATAATATTATTTAAGAACCACCAGGAATAAAAAATTTTCTTTTTAACAACAAACACGAGAGTTAATATTTTTTGAGTCTCTAATTTCGAAAATTCGGATTATCATAGCTATATATAGCATACCTACACAACTATGACTTATATCCATTTAAATTTACGGAATATAAATTGAAATATCTATATTTCCATTGTTACACTCTATATCTCCAACACAATATTGAAATTTCAAATTAAATTTGGTAGTTCGGATTTTAATTGCCATGTCTCGGCTTTAAACTCTAAATACAGCTTCCTCAAAGTGGACTTGGACTTTAAATTCAGTTTTTCTACAATAAACTCGAAATTTAAAATTAGATTTCGATATTTCTATTATTATTTCACTTTAATATTGAAATTTTTACTTTTAATATTCCATTCCTAGAAAGTTGGCCTTTATTTCCATTAAACAGGAACATACATTTTTCTACCATAAATTCAAAATGTAAAATTTGGGCACGTTATTTCCATTATTTCATTTTATTATTGAAATTCTTATTTTTAATATGGCTATTTCCATGTGTAGAAAGCCGGCATCAATCACAAAATGTGGTTTTTTTTGTTTCCTTTAAACTGGGGCACATACATTTTTCTACCATAAATTCGAAATTTAAAATTAGTTTTCGATATTTCTATTATTATTTCACATTAATATTGAAATTTTTACTTTTAATATGGTAACTTCCATTCCTAGAAAGTTGGCCTTTATTGCCTTTAAACAGAAACATATATTTTCTACCATAAATTCGAAATTTAAAATTTGGTTACGATATTTCCATTATTATTTCATTTTAATATTGAAATTCTTACTTTTAATATGGCTACTTCCATGTGTGGAAAGTCAGCATCAATCACCAAATGTGAATTTTTTAATGTTTACTTTAAACTGGCACATGCATTTTTCTACCATAAATTCGAAATTTAAAATTGGATTTCGAAATTATTATTTCACTTTCACGTTGAAAGTGTTATTTCAATATAGCAACTTCCATGTGAAAAAAGTCGGCATCAATCACAAAATGTGATTTTGTATGTTTCCTTTAAACTGAAACATACAATTATCTACCATAAATTCGAAATTTAAAATTGGATTCCGATATTTCCATTATTATTTCACTACAATGTTAAAATTCTTATTTTAATATGACAACTTCCATGTGTGGAAAGTCGGCATCAATCACAAAATTTGATTTTTTTAATATTTCCTATAAACTGAAAAATACATTTTTCTAACATAAATTTGAAATTTAAAATTGAATTTCGATATTTTCATTATTATTTCACTACAATGTTAAAATTCTTATTTCCATGTGTGGAAAGTCGGCATAAATCACAAAATGTAATTTTTTATATTTCCTTTAAACTGAAAAATACACTTTTGTACCATAAATTCGAAATTTAAAATTGGATTTCGATATTTCCATTATTATTTCACTACAATGTTAAAATTCTTATTTTAATATGACAACTTCCATGTGTGGAAAGTCAGCATCAATCACAAAATTTAATTTTTTTAATATTTCCTATAAACTGAAAAATACACTTTTCTACCATAAATTCGAAATTTAAAATTGGATTTCGATATTTCCATTATTATTTCACTACAATGTTAAAATTCTTATTTTAATACGACAACTTCCATGTGTGAAAAGTCGACCTCAATCACAAAATGTGATCTGTTTATGTTTCCTTTATACTGGCACATATATTGTTCTACTATAAATTCGAAATTTAAAACTGGATTTCGATATTTCCATTATTATTTCACTTTAATATTGAAATTCTTACTTTTAATTTGGCTACGTCTTTGTATGGAAAGTCGGCATAAATCACAAAATGTGATTTTTTATATTTCCTTTAAACTGGAACATACACTATTCTACCATAAATTCGAAATTTAAAATTAGATTTCGATATTTCCATTATTATTTCACTACAATGTTA
>JABXWE010009017.1:0-73409 GCA_014611495.1 Limonius californicus | reverse complement strand
AAGGTTTAGCTTCTTCTGGTTTATCTTCTTCCACTGTATCGATTTTATCTTCTTCCTGCGTATCATCAATATCTTTCTTCTTTTTCTTTTTGATGATTATTTTCTTTATTTTCTTTTCCGTTTCTTCTTCTTTAGGTATTTGTTTTTCAGCAAGCGCTTCGATCTCTTCTGGTATTTGTGCCTCCTCTACTTCTGGTATTTTATCTCCTGTTTGTTCTTCATCGACTTCCTTCTTTTTCTTCTTTTTAATTACTATTTTCTTTATTTTCTTTTCTTTATCTTCCTCGGGTTTTTCTTCATCAGCTACTGGTTCCATTTCTTCTGGTTTTTCTTCCTCCGCTACCACTTCCTGTACTTTATCTTCAGCTTCTTCTTCCTCAGTTTGTTTCTTTTTCTTCTTTTTAATTATTATTTTCTTTATTTTCTTTTCTTTTTCTTCATCAGGCACTGGTTCTTTTGTTTCGATAGTTTCGACACTTTCTGGTATTTCGTCTGCTCCTTCTATATCTTGTATCTCATCCTGACCTTGGTCTTCACCTAGCTCCTTCTTCTTCTTCTTTTTGATTATTATTTTTCTGACTTTCTTTTCTTTATCTTTGTCTTCTAATTCTGGTTTTTCATATACCTCCAAATCTGGCTCCTCTCTTTCAATTTCATACGGTTCGAATGCTATACGATCTGATTCTTCTTCAGGCACCTTCTTAGGTTTCTCAACTTTTTCTGGTTTTACTTTCTTTGGTATGTCTTCGCTAGCCTCAACAGTTTCTGGTTCCTTTAGGGGTATCTTTTTAAGTTTCACAGTTTCACCTTCGTCGACGATTTCTGGAATTTTGCCTTTGCCAATTTTCAACGGTTTGCCTTCTTCATCCACCTTTTCAGGTTTCTTCTTGGGTCTACGTTGATATTTGAATTCTTCATCTACCTTTTCTGGTTGTTCTTTCTTTAGTTCTTCAAACTCAAGATCGAGTTTTTCAAGATCTTCTGTTTCTTCTTCTACATCTTTTGGTTTACGTCTCTTTTTCTTAATTAATTTTATAGCATCTTCAACATTTCTGGACAGAACTCCATTGTCTTTAATAGTTTTAAGTTTTGTAATTTTTGGTTGTCTGAAAGTATCTGGGAATTCAATATGTGTTATTCTACTCTTCAGCAAGAATTTAGGTAATTTTCCAGCTTTAACATCTTTTTGTTTAGGAACTTTTCGTTTCTTTAGTTTAACTGCTTCAAGTTCTGCGGGAGCATCCTTAGCATCAACTATTTTTACTTTTTCAGGCTTAACTTCTTTTATTTCCATAGGCATAAGTTCAGCTACTTCCTCTTCAGGTTTGTCTTCTCCTGCAATGTCCTTGGGTTTCTTTCTCTTAATTATAATTCTCTTTATCTTCTTTTCTTTGTCTTCTACGATTTCTTTCTCTGCAGGTACTTCCTCTTTTTCTTCTTCTTTGGCATCCTCTACTCCCTCCTTCTTCCGCGTTTTCTTGATAATCTTTTTTACTTTTTTCTTTTCTTTTTCTGTTTCCGGTAGTGTTTCTAATTCTTCTATTTTATCTATTATGTCTACTGGCGTTTCTTCTTCCGTTGTAGCCAATGCATCTTCATCTTCAGCTTCAGGTACAAAACCTTCCTTTTCTTCTGTTTCTACTTCATCTTTACCCTTCTTTCGACGTATTAATTTCTTAATTTTTTTAGGTTTCCTTTTGTCTGCTAAGTCCTCTACGTCGGGAGTGTCTTTCGATTCTCCTGTAGGTATTGGTTTAAGTTTTCCCAATTCTGGTTCTGGGGTGGGTTTTTCTTCTTCATCCGACACTGGTTTTGTAAATGGCTTCAGTTGGACTTTTTCCTCCTCTTCATCTGGTTTGTTTCTTTTTGGGATTCTAAATTTAACATCTGTTTCTTCCTCGGGTATAGCTTCTTTTGGAATGCCCTTTTCTAAAAGAATCTGTATTGTTTCTGGAGTAGGTTTTACCTTCTTTTTCTTAGGTTTCTTAGGTATTTCGCCTTCTGGCTTTTCTTTATCTTCGTCTTCAAATTCTGGTTTTTCAAACTCTATTCTTTCTGGTTCGTCTCGTTCGATATCATAAGGTTCAAACGGTTTCAAATCAGGCTTTTCTTTGGAAATTTTCTTTGGTTTTTTATCTTCTTCTGGTTTTTCTTTCTTTGGCTTCTCTTTAACATCTTCTATAGTTTCTGGCTCTTTCATTGGTATCTTTTTCAGCTTAACCGTTTCCCTCTCATCGTCGACTTCGGGAATTTTTCCTTTTCCAATTTTCATTGGCTTAGCTTCAATTTCTTGTACTTCGGGGATCTCTTTGGGTTTCCTTTCATATTTGAACTGTTCGTCTATCTTCTCTAGTTCTTTTCGTTTGAGTTCCTCCATTTCTAAATCAAGTTTTTCAAGGTCTTGTAATTCTGTATCGTCATCTCTTATTTTTGGTATCTTCTTCTTCTTAATTTTTCTTGCTTCCTCAATATTTCTGGATAGTATACCATTGTCTTTAATCGTCTTCATTTTAGTTATCTTCGGTTGCTTTAATATTTCACTTAACGGTGGAAAGTCGATAAACTGAATTCTGCTTTTCAGCATAAATTTAGGCAATTTTACGCCTTTAATGTCCTTTACTTTAGGAACTTTGGGTTTCTTTAATTTAATATCAGCTAGATTGATTGGCTGCTCAGTAGTTGTAATTTGTGGTTTCTGAGGTTTAATTTCCCATCTTTCAATTGTCATCTTTACAGGCGCCTTTTCCTTTTTCGGTTTCTTTTCGAATTTGAATTGATCGTCAACGGTTTCTAAATCTTGTTTAAGATCCTCCAATTCTTTATCTAGTTTTTCCAATTTTTTGGTCCGTAATTTTCGGCGTTTTGTTTTTAATACTAATTCAGCTTCTTCTATATTTCTTGATAGTACACCGTTATCCTTAACGACAGGCAAAAGTTCCATAATTAGGGGAGTCTGTTCTTTTTCTGATTGTGGTGGAAAGTCTATAAATTTAATCCTGCTCTTTAACATAAACTTAGGAAGTTTAACGCTCTTGATCTCTTTCTTTTTGGGACTTTTTGGTTTCTTAAGTTTAATTTCTTCCCATTTTAAGGGTTCATCTTCTCGTACAACAATTACTAGCTTTTGTGGCTTGACTTCGATGGTTTCCATTTTCATTAACTTGGGTCGTTTTTTCTTGTCTTTTATTACCGGTGGTGTTTCTTCTGTTTCTTCTGGTTTTTCTTCTTTCTTCTTCCTCCTTTTTATGATCTTAATTACTTTCTTACGCTTCTCGCCACCCTCATCGGTGGGTTGTTCCTCAATGACCATTTCTTCTATCTCTTCGATTTCATCTATTTTCTCCTCTGGTTTCTTTTCTTCTACTTCAGGAACTACTGCTTCATATTCTTCCAATGGGACTTCGTCGATACCTTCTTCATCTTCTATGTTATCTTCACCTTTTTTCTTTCGTCTTATTTTCTTTATCTTTTTAATCTTTCTGTCTCCTTGAGTTAATATCTCTTCAGGAATATCTTCTGGCTCCGTTGTTGGTATTGGTTTAAGTTTTCCAAGTTCTTGGTCGGGAGTGATCGTTATTTCTTCATCTAAAGCTGGCTTCGTAAAGGGTTTAAGTTTTATTTCTTCCGGTTTCTCTTCTGGTTTGTCTCTTGTAGGAATTCGGAATTTAATGTCTGCTTCTTCAGCTGGTTCCTCTGGTTTTGGTATGCCTTTCTTAAGATGAATTGTTTCCATTTCTTGCTCAGGTTTCTTGGGTTTAGGTTTACGTTTCTTTACTTTTTCAATATCGGGTTTCTCTTTGTCTTCCATTTCAAATTCTGGTTTTTCGAATTCCTCTCTTTCTAATTCTTCTCTTTCAATATCATATTGTTCAAATGGAGTTAGTTCCGGTTGCTCCTTACGAGGCTTTTTGGGTTTTTTGATTTCTTCTGGTTTTTCTACTACTGGTTTTCCTTCTTCACCTTCTAAAGTTTCTGGTTCCTTTTGTGGAATCTTCTTTAGTTTAACGGTTTCTAAATCGTCTTCAACCTGTGGCACTTTTCCCTTTCCAATCTTCAGTGGTTTGAGGTCTTCCGTTTTTTCTTCGGGTTTAGTTTTAGGTTTTCTTTGATATTTGAATTGTTCGTCTACTTTTTCTAATTCTGGTTTTTCATGTTCATCTTCATCTAAATCAAGTTTTTCAAGATCATCCTTACCTTTTTTCAGACGCTTTAGTTTTCGCCTTCTAATCCGCAATACTTCTTCCGCTTCTTCGACATTTCGCGATAGAATACCATTATCTTTGACAACGGGTGCTAATTCTGAAATAACAGGTATTTGTTCTGCTTCCTGCTTTGATGGGAAATCGATGTACTTAATTCTACTTTTTAGCATGAATTTCGGTAATTTTACACGTTTTGCATCTTTCTTTCCTGGAACTTTTGGTTTTCTTAGTTTTATTTCTCCTAAGTTTACGACTTCCCCGGGTTTGCCAATTAATAGTTTGTGAGGTTTAATTTCTTTACGTTCTATTTTCATTAAAGTGGCATTTTCTGGAATAAATGTTGGCTTCTGCTTAGGTTTTTTGATTTTAACTGGTTTTTCTACAGGCTTTTCTTCAGGTGTTTCTTCGTCGATAGGCTGCTCCTCGACTGTCTCCTGTTCTGGGACGTCTGTCTTCTTTTTCTTCTTTACTATCTTTACTTTCTTTCTTACTCCATCTTCGGTGGACTCCATCACTGCTTCCCCCGCTGTCTCCGCCGTGAGAAGTTCTGGAATATCTTTTTCATCTGCTTTATCTTGAGAAGGTTTACGTTCTTGAATATCACCTGAAATTATTTGTGCTTATATCAAAACAATATCCACGCAATTCGTATGTAAAAACCTTAAAAAGTACTGTATTGTATTGTGTATTTTGATATGTATAGATTGTGTGCTTACCTAATGGTTGAATGGCGTGTTCGTGTGTGTGTACTTCAGTGACAATTGTGCTGCTTGTAGTGGGTGTTATGGTAGAAGATATTTCTTGTGTAGTGGTGTCAAATGTTTCAAGTGGTTGTGCTTGTTCAGACTCATCTAAACTAGTTTCCATAGTGGGTGTTTTAGCGAGTTTTTTACCGCGAAGTTTAGTAACCTTTTTGGAAACCTTATCAACTGGTTCCACCGTAACGTTAACGGTGGTTTCAGGTTTTTGACCTTCATCCTGGACTGTTACTATTTCTGTTACCTCTTGCTTACCGTCTTCTTCCTTAATTAGTGTACGACGTTTAATTTTTCGAATTTTAGGTTTACCTTCGTCTGTAATGATTTCCGATACCTCCGTTACCTCAGGCAATTCTTCGATAAGAACTGCCTCAGTTAGTTTCTTCTTAGGACGCTTTTGTTTTTCGATCGGTGTAACTTCTTCTGTAACTGTCACAGTCGTTTGAGGTTGTTGACCTTCATCTTGAATGGTTATTATTTCTGTGATTTCTTGTTTGCCGTCGTCATCTTTAACGATTTTGCGAACTTTTTTGGTTCTTTTCGTCGGCTTACCTTTATCCGTAATTATTTCTGCTATTTCGATAAATTCCGGAGCTTCCTCCACTAGCATCGATTTCTTGTGCTTCTTTTTAGGTCTTGTACGTTCTGCTACGGGTATCACTTCTTCTTGAACTGTCACAGTTGTTTGCGGTTGTTCACCTTCATCTTGAACAGTAACAATTTTGGTCGTTTCTTGTACATTGCCATCATCTTTAATTATCTTTCGTTGTTTTGTAGTTCGTTTTTTCGGTTTGCCCTCTTTAATTATTTCAGTCACTTCAATTATTTCGGGAAATTCTTCAATGACAATTTCTTTAGGTTGTGTTTCTTCTGGTAATATTACTTCCTCCACAGTAACAGTAGTTTTTGGTTGTTTACCTTCATCTTGAATAGTTACTATTTCAGTAATTTCTTGTACACCATCGTCTTCCTTTATGATTTGACGCCTCCTCGTAGTTCGTTTTTTCGGTAAACCCTCTTTGTTAACAATTTCTGTTATTTCAAATGTTTCGGGTAACTCTTCAACAAGAATTGGTTGTTTAGGTTTCTTCTTGTGGCGTTTTGGTACTTTTTGTTCTTTTTCGTCAAACAATGTTACAATTCTTTCTGTAACTTCAGGTACTTCTGGACCACTGAGAGCTTTTCCCACAAGTACTAATTTTACTGCCTCCAAAACATCTTGTTCATCTTTGATATCTTCAGGTTGTATTACAACTTCAATTATTCTTTCCGGTTTAGCTTCTTCTACAATTACTGTTGTTTCAGGTTCTTTTCCAGCATCTTGTACTGTTATTATTTCGGTAGTTTCTACAATACCGTCTTTTTCTTTCACAATTTTGCGTTTAGTTGTAGTTCTTCTTTTCGGCTTACCTTCATCGCTAAGAACTTCCGTTACTTCAACTACTTCTGGTAACTCTTTTACTTTGACTGTATCTTTAGGTTTCTTTTTATGACGTTTTGGTGTCTCTTCTTTAGGTAATTCTTGTACAGTAACGGTAGTTTGAGGTTTCTCACCTTCATCTTGTATGGTTACAATTTCCGTAGTTTTTTCAACATCACCCTCTTCCTCTACAAGTTTACGTGTTTTCTTGATTCTTTTCTTGGGCTTACCTTCATCTGTGATAATTTCTGTGATTTCCACTACCTCTGGTAATTCTTCTACCTCTTTTAGCTTCTTAGGCTTCTTTCTACGTATTTTTTGTACGTCTGTAAACTTTATTTCCTCGACAGTAACAGTCGTTTGAGGTTGCTTACCTTCATCTTGTGTAGTAATTATTTCTGTAGTCTGTTGTTTCCCATCTTCTTCCTTTATTAATTTACGAATCTTTTTGGTTCTTTGTTTTGGTTTCCCTTCTTCAGTTATAATTTCTGTGATTTCAACTACTTCCGGTAGTTCTTCGATTGGAGTACCCTTCTTGCGTTTTGTTTTAGGTATTTTAAGTGTATCTTCTTCCGGAATATTTATTGCGTTTATTGTTACAGTTGTTTCTGGTTTTGCACCTTCATCTTGAACTGTTACTATTTCAGTGGTTTCTTGAACACCCCCTTCTTCCTTTATGATTTTTCTTCTTCGTGTTGTTCGTTTTTTAGGTTCACCCCTCTCATTTATAATTTCGGTTATAACTTCTTCGGGTAGTTCTTCAATGATAGGTTGTGTTGGTACTTCTTCTGTTGGCGCTTCTACTTCCTCTACAGTAACCGTTCTTTGAGGTAATTCACCCTCATCCTGAATAGTTATTATTTCAGTGGTTTCTTGTAATCCATCTTGATCTTTTACAATTCTTCGTTTCTTTGTCGTGCGCTTTTTCTTAATACCTTTATCTGTAATAACTTCTGCTACTTCAATTTCTTCAGGAAGTTCAACTACCGTTGCTTCTTTCGGTTTTTTCTTGGGTAGTTTTTGCTTTTCGTCTATTGGTATAATTTTTTCTTCAACTGTTACAGTACGTTCTGGTAATTTACCTTCGTCGTGAACTGTTACTATTTCAGTCACTTCCTGGACTCCATCTTTTTCTTTTAGAATTTTTCGGCGCTTAGTAGTACGTTTTGTAGGTCCCTCATCTGTAATCACTTCAGTAATATCCACAACTTCTGGTAGCTCTTCAACTACTGTTGCTTCCTTTGGTTTCTTTTTGATGATTTTCTTGGTCTTTTTCTTTGGTTGTGTTTTATCCTCTACCGTTTCAATAGGTTCTTCATCAAGTCCCGTCGTTGATTCAGGTAATCCAAGTACTTTTTGCATAAGTACGACTTTAACTGCATCTAAAACTCCTTGTTCATCTTTAATATCTTCGAGTCCTGGCACAAGCAATACCTTATCCTCTGTTACAGTTACAGTTGTTATTGGCTGTTCGCCTTCCTCTTGAACCGTGACTATTTCCGTGGTTTCATGTACACCATCCTTTTCTTTTACTATTTTTCGTGTTTTTTTAGTTCTCGTTTTTGGTTTGCCACTGGCAGTAATAATTTTAGATTCCTCAATTACTTCTGGCAGTTCTTTAACAATCACCACTTCTTTTGGTTTCTTTTTTGGTCGTTTTTGTTCTTCTTCTGGTATAACCGTTGCTTCTACAGTGACAGTTGTTTGAGGTTGTTTACCTTCATCTTGAACTGTCACAATTTCAGTTGTTTCCTTTATACCATCTTCTTCTTTGATTAATTTACGTACCTTTCTAGTTCTCTTAATAGGTTTTCCATCATCCCTTACAATTTCTATTACCTCAGTGACTTCGGGCACCTCTTCAAGTGTAACAGGTTGTTTAGGTTTAAATTCCTTTTTCTTAACCTTTCTTATTTCTGGCACTATTTCCTCTTCTACCGTCACAGTGGTTTGTGGTTTTTCACCTTCGTCTTCTATGGTTATTATTTTGGTTGTTTCTTGTTTTCCATCTTTTTCTTTTATTATTTTACGAACTCGTTTAGTTCTCTTTGTGGGTTTACCCTCGTCTGTAATGATTTGCGATATTTCAACAACTTCTGGTAGAATTTCCACCGGAGTTACACCTTCGGTTTTCTTTTCTGGATACCCCTGTACTTCCTCTTCAGGTGCAATAATTTCTTGTACAGTAACAGTTGTCTGGGGCTTTTCACCCTCATCTTGAACAGTAACTATTTCAGTAATTTCCTGAACTCCATCTTCTTCTTTAACTATTTTACGTGTTTTTGTTGTGCGCTGTTTAGGTTTGCCTTTGTCTGTAATAATTTCTGTTACTTCAACTATTTCAGGTAATTCTTGAATAACCGCTTCTTGTGGTTTTGGCTTTTCTACTTTAGATTTTCTAGGTTTTTCTTTCGGTTTCTTTGCATCTTCTTGCAGACCTGGTACAAATAGAACCTTGTCCACTGTTACAGTAACTTCTGGTTTTTCATCTCCAGCTTGAATGGTGACAATCTTTGTAGTTTCTTGCACGCCATCGTGTACTTTTACTACCTCACGTGTCTTCTTTGTTCTTTTTTTGGGCTCACCCTTATGCGTAATATATTGCACTTCCTCAATTACTTCCGGTAACTCCTGTATAACAATTGTGTCCTTTGGTTTCTTTCTTGGACGTTTTCGTTCTTCTACAGGTATAATTGTCTCTTCTACAGTAACAATCGTTTGAGGCTGCTCACCTTCGTCTTGTATTGTTTCAATTTTTGTGGTTTCAATGACACCGTCATCCTCTTTAATTAATGTACGTACCTTTTTGGTTCTTATTTTTGGTTTACCTTTATCAGTAATAATTTCTGTTACCTCAATTACTTCAGGTACTTCTTCTACAATGGTCGAGTCTTTAGGTTTGCGCTTTTTAATCTGTTTAAGTTGAGGTACTTCTTTTGTTACTTCCTCTATCTCCTCTATATCTGGTACCTTTTCTTCTAAAAGATTAATTTCCTGTATTGTAACAATTGTTTGTGGTTTTTCGCCTTCATCTTGAATTGTTACTATTTCAGTAACTTCTTGTACACCGTCGTCTTCCTTAACGATCTTACGCGTTTTAGTTGTTCGCTTTTTGGGTTTTCCTTTATCTGTAATAATGTGAGTTACTTCAGTTATTTCTGGCAGTTCCTTGACTTCTGCTTGTTTGGGTTTTTTCTTCGGAATCCGTCCTCTTTCTTCCGTAATTTCAGTTTCTTCTACTGTTACTGTAGTTTGAGGTTGTTCACCTTCATCTTGAATAGTTACTATTTCAGTGGTTTTCTCTTTACCGTCTTCTTCTTTTATAATTTTACGAACCTTTTTAATTCTCTTCTTTGGCTTACCTTCTTCCGTGATTACTTGTGTTACCTCTACTATCTCAGGAAGTTCCTCAACAGGAATTGCTTCTTCCACGGGAACAGTTTCCCGCAGTTTCTTTTTGGAGCGTTTTGGTGCCTCATCTTCTGGTATTACCACTTCCTGTACTGTAACTATTGTTTGTGGTTTTTCGCCTTCGTCTTGAATGGTTACTATTTCAGTAACTTCTTGTACACCGTCGTCTTCCTTAACGATCTTACGCGTTTTAGTTGTTCGCTTTTTGGGTTTTCCTTTATCTGTAATAATGTGAGTTACTTCAGTTATTTCTGGCAGTTCCTTGACTTCTGCTTGTTTGGGTTTTTTCTTCGGAATCCTTCTTCTTTCTTCCGTAATTTCAGTTTCTTCTACTGTTACTGTAGTTTGAGGTTGTTCACCTTCATCCTGAATAGTTACTATTTTAGTGGTTTTCTCTTTACCGTCTTCTTCTTTTATAATTTTGCGAACCTTTTTAATTCTCTTCTTTGGCTTACCTTCTTCCGTGATTACTTGTGTTACCTCTACTATCTCAGGAAGTTCCTCCACAGAAATTGCTTCTTCCACGGGAACAATTTCTCGCAGTTTCTTTTTGGGGCGTTTTGGTGCCTCATCTTCTGGTATTACAACTTCCTGTACTGTAACTATTGTTTGTGGTTTTTCGCCTTCATCTTGAATGGTTACTATTTCAGTAACTTCTTGTACACCGTCGTCTTCCTTAACGATCTTACGCGTTTTAGTTGTTCGCTTTTTGGGTTTTCCTTTATCTGTAATAATGTGAGTTACTTCAGTTATTTCTGGCAGTTCCTTGACTTCTGCTTGTTTGGGTTTTTTCTTCGGAATCCGCCTTCTTTCTTCCGTAATTTCAGTTTCTTCTACTGTTACTGTAGTTTGAGGTTGTTCACCTTCATCCTGAATAGTTACTATTTCAGTGGTTTTCTCTTTACCGTCTTCTTCTTTTATAATTTTACGAACCTTTTTAATTCTCTTCTTTGGCTTACCTTCTTCCGTGATTACTTGAGTTACCTCTACTATCTCAGGAAGTTCCTCAACAGGAATTGCTTCTTCCACGGGAACAGTTTCCCGCAGTTTCTTTTTGGGGCGTTTTGGTGCCTCATCTTCTGGTATTACAACTTCCTGTACTGTAACTATTGTTTGTGGTTTTTCGCCTTCGTCTTGAATGGTTACTATTTCAGTAACTTCTTGTACACCGTCGTCTTCCTTAACGATCTTACGAAGTTTAGTTGTGTCGCTTTTGAGTGTTTTTCTTTAATCTGTACATAATGATTACTTCAGTTAATTTCTGCATCTGACTTCTGCTGTGTTTTTCTCGGAATCTGCTTCTTTCTCCGTAATTTCAGTTCTTACTTTACTGTAGATTTGAGGTTTTCACCTTAATCTGAATATTCTATTTCAGGATTTCTCTTTACCTCTTCTCTTTTATATTACTACTTTAATTCTCTCTTGCTTACCTTCTTTGCCGTGATATTACTGGCGTACCTCTACTACTCAGATTCTCAACAGGAATTCTTCTTCCACCGAAACAGTTCCCCAGTTTCTTTTTGGCGTTTGTGTGCCCTCTCTCGGATTACAATTCCAGACTTAAACAATTGTTTGTGGCTTTTCGCCTTCGTCTTGAATTGTTACTATTTCAGTAACTTCTTGTACACCGTCGTCTTCCTTAACGATCTTACGCGTTTTAGTTGTTCGCTTTTTGGGTTTTCCTTTATCTGAAATAATGTGAGTTACTTCAGTTATTTCTGGCAGTTCCTTGACTTCTGCTTGTTTGGGTTTTTTCTTCGGAATCCTTCTTCTTTCTTCCGTAATTTCAGTTTCTTCTACTGTTACTGTAGTTTGAGGTTGTTCACCTTCATCCTGAATAGTTACTATTTTAGTGGTTTTCTCTTTACCGTCTTCTTCTTTTATAATTTTACGAACCTTTTTAATTCTCTTCTTTGGCTTACCTTCTTCCGTGATTACTTGTGTTACCCCTACTATCTCAGGAAGTTCCTCAACAGGAATCGCTTCTTCCACAGGAACAGTTTCCCGTAGTTTCTTTTTGGGGCGTTTTGGTGCCTCATCTTCTGGTATTACAACTTCTTGTACTGTAACAATTGTTTGTGGCTTTTCGCCTTCATCTTGAATTGTTACTATTTCAGTAACTTCTTGTACACCGTCGTCTTCCTTAACGATCTTACGCGTTTTAGTTGTTCGCTTTTTGGGTTTTCCTTTATCTGAAATAATGTGAGTTACTTCAGTTATTTCTGGCAGTTCCTTGATTTCTGCTTGTTTGGGTTTTTTCTTCGGAATCCTTCTTCTTTCTTCCGTAATTTCAGTTTCTTCTACTGTTACTGTAGTTTGAGGTTGTTCACCTTCATCCTGAATAGTTACTATTTCAGTGGTTTTCTCTTTACCGTCTTCTTCTTTTATAATTTTACGAACCTTTTTAATTCTCTTCTTTGGCTTACCTTCTTCCGTGATTACTTGCGTTACCTCTACTATCTCAGGAAGTTCCTCAACAGGAATTGCTTCTTCCACGGGAACAGTTTCCTGCAGTTTCTTTTTGGGGCGTTTTGGTGCCTCAGCTTCTGGTATTAAAACTTCTTGTACTGTAACAATTGTTTGTGGCTTTTCGCCTTCATCTTGAATTGTTACTATTTCAGTAACTTCTTGTACACAGTCGTCTTCCTTAACGATCTTACGCGTTTTAGTTGTTCGCTTTTTGGGTTTTCCTTTATCTGTAAGAATGTGAGTTACCTCAGTTGTTTCTGGCAGTTCTTTTACATCTGCTTGTATGGGTTTCTTTCTGCGACTTGTCCTTGTTTCTTCCGTTATTTCTGTTTCTTCTACTGTTACTGTGGTGTGTGGTTGCTCTCCTTCATCTTGTGTTGTTATTATTGAAGTTACGGTTTCTACACCGTCTTCTTCCTTGATTATTTGACGTAGCTTACGAGTTCTTTTTTTAGGCTTACCTTGTTTTAATACTTCCGTGACCTCTACAATCTCCGGCAATTCTTCTAGTGGTACTGCTTCCTTGGATTTTGTCTTCTCTGGCAACGTAATCTGTTGAACTGTGACAGTGACTTGTGGCTGTTCACCTTCATCTTGTGTAGTTACTATTTCGGTAATTTCTTGATTACCCTCGTCTTCTTTTATTATTTTACGCCGCTTTGTAGTTCGCTTTTTGGGCTTACCTTCGTCTGAAATAATTTCTGTTACCTCGGTTATCTCAGGCACTTCTTCAAGCACTGCTTCCGTAGGTTTCTTTCTGCGCACCGTTTTGGTCTCTTCAGTAATTTCTGTTACCTCTTCTGTGACAGTTACTTGTGGTTGTTCGCCCTCAATTTGAATAGTTATAATTTCTGTAGTTTTTTGTTTACCATCATCTTCGGTTATTAGTTTACGAATTTTTTTAATTCTCTTTTTAGGCTTACCTTCAGTTGTAATTATGTCTGTTACTTCTACCACTTCAGGCAATTCTTCAACAAGAACGCTATCCTTCGGTTTCTTTTTCAGACGTTTCTTTGGTTTTTCCTTTGGTGTTTCTGTTTCTTCAACTTGAGTTTCATCTGCTTCAGTAGGACGTGGTGCGAGCTCGGACACTTTCTGAAGGATTACGAGTTTTACCGCATCTAAAACACCTTGCTCGTCTTTGATGTCTTGAAGACCGGGAACAAATAGGACTTTGTCTGGCTCTGTTTCTTGTACTGTGACAGTAACCTCAGGCTGTTCTCCTTCATCTTGAATAGTCACTATTTCAGTAATCTCTTTTATACCATCTTTATCTTTCACAAGTTGTCGTCTTCTTGTTGTTCTTCTTTTCTTTTTGCCTTTGTCAGTTACAATATCTGTTACTTCAACTACTTCAGGTAATTCTTCTACTTTAATGGACTCTTTCTGTTTTTTCTTGGGGCGCTTCGTTTCTTCAGCGGGAATTTGTTCATCTTTTACTGTGACAGTTGTCTTCGGCATTTCGCCTTCATCTTGAGTAGTTACTATTTCAGTTGTTTGCTGTAAACCATCTCCTTCTTTTATTATTTTGCGTACTTTTTTAATTCTCTTTATTGGTTTGCCTTCTTCAGTAATTATCTGAGTTTCTTCTATTACTTCTGGTAATTCCTCGACATAAACTGGTTCCTTTGGTTTCTTTTTAGGACGCCTCTTCTTTTCATCAACTGGTAAAACAATTTCTTCTACTGTGACAGTCGATTGCGGTTTTTCGCCTTCGTCTTGAATGGTAATGATTTCTGTGGTTTGTTGAACGCCATCTTCTTCTTTTACTATTTTTCTAACTTTTTTGGTTCTTTTTATCGGCTTACCTTCGTCTGTTATTATTTGTGTTTCTTCCACTACTTCAGGCAATTCTTCAACAACTGCTTCTTTAGGTTTCTTTCTGCGAATTCGTTTTGTATCTTTGGTTATTATTTCCTCTTCTATTATGACATCCGTCTGTGGTTGTTCACCTTCATCTTGTACGGTTACAATTGATGTTGTTTGTTGTACACCGTCTGCTTCTTTTATTATTTTGCGGGTTTTCTTAATTCTTTTTGTTGGTTTACCTTTGTCTGAAATAACTTCCGTTATTTCGATTATTTCCGGAATTTCCTCAACTGGAACTACTTTTTTCGATTTCTTTTGGGGAAGTTCTTCTGTTTCTTCTTCGGGTACCACAATTTCCTGTACTGTAACAGTAGTTTGTGGTTTTCCGCCCTCGTCTTGAATTGTAACGATTTCGGTGGTTTCCTGCTTACCGCCTTTGTCCTTAATGATCTTGCGGACCTTTTTGATTCGTTTCTTTTGCATACCATCATCTGCAATAATTTGAATTTCTTCTATTTGTTCAGGCAATTCCTCTATAATTATGTCTTTAGGTTTCTTCCTGCGTACTTTCTTAGTTTCTTCTGTTATTTCTGTTACTTCTTCTGTAACAGATACTTCTGGTTGTTCACCTTCGTCTTGCACAGTTACAATTTCTGTAATGGTTTCCTTACCATCTTCTTCTTTTATTAACTTGCGGATCTTTTTAGTTCTCTTTTTAGGTTCACCTTTGTCAGTCACTATATCTGTGACTTCCACTATTTCTGGCAATTCTTCAATAAGGACTTTATCTGTGGGCTTCTTTTTAATACGCTTCTTAGGTTTTTCTTTTGGTTTTTCTTCTTCTTCTTCCTCTTCTATATCTTTAGGACCCGAGGCTAACTCAGATACCTTTTGTAGAATTACAATTTTAACTGCATCGAGAACACCTTGTTCATCCTTGATGTCTTGAAGACTTGGAATAAACAAGACCTTATCTGGTTCTGCTTCTTCTACTGTGACAGTGGTTTCAGGTTGCTCTCCTTCATCTTGAACGGTTACAATTTCCGTTGTTTCCTTTACACCATCTTTTTCTTTTACTATTTTACGTTTCTTTGTGATTCTCTTCTTCTTTTTGCCGTCATCAGTAACTATATCTGTCACTTCAATTACTTCAGGGAATTCTTTAACTTCAATGATATCTTTTGGTTTTTTCTCTCCACGTTTTGCTGTTTCAACGGGTATTTCTTCTTCCTTTATTGTGACGATTGTTTCTGGTTTTTCACCTTCGTTTTGTACAGTTACGATTTCTGTAGTTTGTTGAACACCATCTTCTTCTTTTATTATCTTACGCACCTTCTTTATTCTCTTTATTGGTTTGCCTTCATCGGTAATTATTTGGCTTTCTTCGACTACCTCCGGTAATTCCTCGACTATAACTGGTTCTTTAGGTTTCTTTTTAGGTCGTTTCTTCTTTTCTGTAATTGGTAAAACAATTTCTTCTACTGTGACAGTCGTTTTTGGTTTTTCGCCTTCATCTTGAATAGTAACAATTTCTGTGGTTTCCTGAACACCATCTTCTTCTTTTACTATTTTACGAACTTTCTTGGTTCGCTTTCTAGGTATACCGCTATCTGTAATAATTTGTGTTTCTTCTACCACTTCAGGCAATTCTTCTACAACTGCTTCTTTAGGTGTCTTTTTGCGAATTCGTTTCGTATCTTTTGTTATTATTTTTTCTTCTGTTGTAACTGTGGTTTCAGGTTGTTTACCTTCATCATGAACAGTAATAATTTCAGTAGTTTGTTGCTTACCATCTTCTTCTTTTATAATTTTGCGAATCTTCTTGATTCGTTTTTTTGGTTTACCTTCATCTGAAATTACTTCTGTAATTTCGACTACTTCTGGAAGTACTTCAACTGGTACAGGTTCTTTGAGTTTCCTTTTAGGGAGCTCTTTTAATTCTTCTTCAGGTACAACCACTTCCTGTATTGTAACAGTTGTTTGTGGTATTTCTCCTTCATCTTGAATTGTAACGATTTCTGTAGTTTCTTGAACACCATCTTCTTCCTTTATTATTTTTCGAACCTTTTTTATTCGCTTTTTCGGCTTACCTTCGTCTGTAATAATTTGTGTTTCTTCTACTACTTCAGGCAATTCTTCTACAGCTGCTTCTTTAGGTTTCTTTCTGCGGATGCGCTTAGTATCTTTGGTGATTATTTCTTCTTCTACTGTGACTGTAGTTTCAGGTATTTTACCTTCATCTTGAACAGTAACAATCGCAGTAGTTTGTTGCTTACCATCTTCTTCTTTTATTATTTTGCGAATCTTTTTAGTTCTCTTTCTGGGTTTACCGTCCTCTGCAATTACTTCCATAACTTCAACTACTTCTGGGAGAACTTCGACAGGAACTGGTTTCTTCGGTTTCGTTTTAGGAAGTTCCTGTAATTGTTCTTCTGGAATGGTTTCCTGTACCGTGACAGTTGTTTGCGGTTTTTCGCCTTCATCTTGAATCGTTACTATTTCAGTAATTTCTTGAACACCATCTTCTTCCTTTATTATTTTTCGAACCTTCTTTATTCGCTTTTTCGGCTTACCTTCGTCTGTAATAATTTGTGTTTCTTCTACTACTTCAGGCAATTCTTCTACAGCTGCTTCTTTAGGTTTCTTTCTGCGGATGCGCTTAGTATCTTTGGTGATTATTTCTTCTTCTACTGTGACTGTAGTTTCAGGTATTTTACCTTCATCTTGAACAGTAACAATCGCAGTAGTTTGTTGCTTACCATCTTCTTCTTTTATTATTTTGCGAATCTTTTTAGTTCTCTTTCTGGGTTTACCGTCCTCTGCAATTACTTCCATAACTTCAACTACTTCTGGGAGTACTTCGACAGGAACTGGTTTCTTCGGTTTCGTTTTAGGAAGTTCCTGTAATTGTTCTTCTGGAATGATTTCCTGTACCGTGACAGTTGTTTGCGGTTTTTCGCCTTCATCTTGAATCGTTACTATTTCAGTAATTTCTTGAACACCATCTTCTTCCTTTATGATCTTTCGAACTTTTTTGGTTCGTTTCGTCGGCTTACCTTTCTCAGTAACAATTTGTATCTCCTCCACTACCTCAGGTAATTCTTCCACAATTGCTTCCTTAGGTTTCCTTCTGCGAATTCGCTTTGTGTCTTTAGTTATTAATTCATCTTCTACTGTGACTGTGGTTTGTGGTTGTTTACCTTCGTCTTGTACAGTAACTATTTCAGTAGTTTGCAGTTTGCCATCTTCCTCTTTTATTATTTTCCGGACTTTCTTTATTCTCTTTCTTGGTTTACCTTCTTCAGAAATTATTTCGATAACTTCAACTACTTCAGGAAGTACTTCTACTGGAACAGCTTCTTTGGCTTTCCGTTGAGGTAATTCTTTAATTTCTCCAGGAATTTCAATTTCCTGTACTGTGACACTAGTTTGTGGTGTTTCGCCTTCGTCTTGAATGGTTACAATTTCAGTAATTTGTTGTGTACCATCTTCTTCTTTAATTATTTTGCGAACTTTTCTAGTCCTCTTCTTTGGTTCGCCTTTATCTGTAATAACTTGTGTTACTTCAATTACTTCAGGCAACTCCTTCAAAACCTCTTTGGGTTTCTTTCTACGTATTTTTCTTGTATCTTTTGTAATAATTTCTTCTTCTACTGTGACTGTTGTTTTTGGTTTTTCTCCTTCGTCTTGAATAGAAACTATTTCAGTAGTTTCTTGAACACCATCTTCTTCTTTTATTATCTTACGGATTGTTTTAATTCTCTTAATAGGTTTGCCATCACTTGTAATAATTTCTGTTTCCTCGACTACTTCAGGCAACTCTTCAACCACTGCTTCTTTTGGTTTCTTTCTGCGAATCCGCTTAGTATCTTTGGTGATTATTTCTTCTTCTACTGTGACCGTAGTTTCTGGTATTTTACCTTCATCTTGAACAGTAACAATTTCAGTAGTTTGCTGTTTACCATCTTCTTCTTTTATAATTTTGCGAATTTTTTTGATTCGTTTCCTTGGTTTACCATCCTCTGAAATAACTTCTATAACTTCTGTTTCTTCTGGAAGTACTTCAACAGGAACTGCTTCCTTTGGTTTCCTTCTACGAATTTTTCTTCTTTCTTCTACTATTTCTTCTACTGTGACTGTTGTTTCTGGCTGTTCGCCCTCATCTTGCACTGTAGTTATTTCTGTAACTTCTTGTTTTCCATCCAGTTCCTTAACTATTTTCCTTGTCTTTGTTGTCCTTTTTTTCTTCTTACCGTCCGGAGTAACAACTACTTCTTGTTTGATTTCTTCAGGTAGTTCTTCAATTATTGCTTCTCCTGTAATTTCTACAACGTCCTCTTCCGATTCTTCTTCACCGACGACTTCTTTAGACTTCTTAGGTTTTTTAACTTTACGTCTAGGCTTGTCACCTTCTTTATAATCGTATTGTTTTGGATATACCTCCTCCTCTTCGTCATCGCGCGGGAAAGGTTTGGGTTTTCCTATATCTGCATCTTTATCTTCTTCTTCATGATCTTCTTCTGGCTTAACGAACGGTTTTAATTTAATTTGTTCCGGTTCCTCTTCTGGTTTATCTTTCTGACGATACTTAAATTTGCGTTCAGGAGTTTCTTCATCTTCAGGAACTTTTGGTGTTCCCTTTTCTAAAGGAATCACTTCAGTTTCCTGATCAACTGGTTTCTTTTTGGATTTCGGCCTAGGTTTCTTATCCTTTTCAGATTTAGTTTTTTCACCGGGTTCTTCAATTGGTTTTTCGAACTCTTCTAACTCAGGTTCATATCTGTCAATGTCGTAAGGTTCGAAGGGCTCCAATTCAGGACCTTCCATTTCAGGTTTACGTTTTGGTTTCTTTTTCTTTGGAACTTCATCTTTCGAAACGGGTTCTTCCTCCATAGGCTCTCTAGGAGTCTTTTCTGGTACTTTTTTAAGTTTTACTTCTTCAGGAACATGTTCTTCTTCTTTTGGTACTGTTCCTTTGCCTAACTTAATTTTCTCTGGAACCTCTGGCTCTTCCTTTGGTTTTTTTGGTTTTCTTTGGTATTTATATTCGTCGTCAACTGATTCGGGTTCTTCTTTTTTAAGTTCATCAAATTCCAAGTCTAATTTCTCTAATTCACTTAAATCTTTTCCTTGATCTTTAAGTTTTCTCCTTCTGGTCCTAAGAACCTTTTCTGCTTCTTTCATATTTCTAGATAAGACGCCATTATCTTTTAAGTCCCTTTTCAGAATTGTTATTATCGGTGTTTGTACACTTTCAGTTTCGGATGGGAATCGTATAATCCTAATTGGAGTTTTTAATCTAAATTTAGGTATCTTCACACCTTTAATATCCTTTTTTGTCGGAACTTTAGGTTTCTTCAACTTTATTTTTCCGAAATCTACAGGGATTTCATCCTTATCAACGACCTTGACCTTTGTTGGTTTTATTTCAACACGTTCAATTGGTATCGGTTGTAAAGCTTCCTGTTTGGCACCCGGAACTTGTTTATCAGTTTTTGGTACTTTTGTTTTGCGTTTCTTTGGTTTTGCAAGATCTGATACAGTAACACTTACAGTTGTTTCAGGTATTTTGCCCTCTTCAGCTGTGGTAGTTAGTTCAGTTGTCTGTACTTTGTCTCCTACTCTCTTTTTTATAACTCTTTTCTTAATTATCTTTTTCTTAGTTTTACCTTCATCATCTCTTACTTCTACAATCTTGGTTTCTTCTGGTAATTCTGTTATGGTTACTCCTTCTAACGGTTTATCTTTTTCTTGAGGTAGATCTTCCTCTGTAACTGTAATCGTTGTTTCTACCGGCTTATCTCCTTCTTCGATTGTTGTAATTGTTGTAGTTTCTTGTTTATCGCCTTTTGGTTTTGTAATTTTACGTTTCCTAACTATTTTTTTAACATCTCCGCTAGGTGTAGGGACTTCATACACATTAACTTCTTCAGGATATTCCCTGCCAGTAGTAACGTCCTCTTCAGGAATTTCCTTACCTTCTGTATCAGGAACTTGTAACAGCTTTTCTAAAAGCATAACCTTGACTGCATCTAACACTCCTTGTTCGTCTTTAATTTGTTCAAGTCCTGGTACAAATAATACTTTCTCTTCTTTCGGTTTTTCTTCTTTTTAAGTTTCTTTTCTGTAGGTTTTTCGCTCACTGTAACAGTAACAGTAGTTTCTGGTTCTTTTCCATCCTCTACAATAGTTACTATGTCTGTAGTTTCAATCTTTGGTCCAACTTCCTTTACTAAAGTTCTCTTCTTGGTAATTCGTTTTTTAGGGGTGCCAGTAGTTGTGTCTATTTCTATAATTTGTCGATCTTCAGGCAATTCCTGAATATACGTAATAGTAGTATCGGTATCTTCTGGAGCATCAACTTCTTTTGTGGTAACTTTTGTTTTTGGTGGCTTACCTTGGTCTTCGATAGTAACTATTTCTGTGACTTCATGTTTTTTACCTTTCGGTTTTCGAATTACTCGTCGTTTTGTAACCCGTTTTATGGGGAATCCTTGCTCGTTGATGATTCTGGTCACCTCAACTTCTTCAGGTAATTCTTGTACTAGCTCAGGCTGTTCAAAATCGCCAACTTCTTCCGGTTCAGCCACTTCCTCTTCAGATATTTTCTTGGGTTTCTTTTCTCTTATCTTTTTCAATTTGCCTTCAGGTAATTGAGTTTCTTCTATGGTTACTACGGTCTCTGGTGTCTTACCTTCATCTTGTATAGTGACAATTTTGGTGGTTGTTTGTTTACCGTCTTCTTCCTTTATTATTTTACGAGTCTTTTTAGTTCTCTTCTTTGGTAAGCCCTTGTCGGATATAATTTCTTCCTCTGTCACTTCGGGCAATTCTTCTACTTCAATTGCTTTAAACGGTCTTATTTCGCGTAATTTTTTCGTTTCTTCTTCTGTAAGTACTTCTTCTTGTACTGACACAGTTGTTTCGGGCTGCTTGCCTTCATCATGTACAGTTATTATTTCGGTTGTAGTTTGTTTTCCATCTTCTTCTTTAACTATTTTTCGACGTTTGGTTGTCCGCTTTTTAAGTTTGCCATCATCTGATATAAAATCTGTGACTTCTGACACTTCAGGTAACTCTTCCACAATAGGCACACGCTTTGGTTTCCTTTTACTCAATTTTTTAATTTCTTCTTCAACAGTTACTGTAGTTTCTGGTTGTTTACCTTCGTCTTCTACTGTAACTATTTGCGTAATTGTTCGTTTGCCATCTTGTTCTTTTATTATTTTACGCCTTCTTGTTTTTCTCTTTGTTCGTTTACCTTCGTCTGTTATAATTTCCTTTTCATCAACTAATTCAGGTAATTCTGTAACTTGAATAGCATCCTTTGGTTTCTTTTTAGGTAGTTTTTTCACTTCGTCTTCTGTTAATTGCACTTCCTGCACTACTACTGTTGTTTCTGGCTTTTTGCCTTCATCTTCTACAGTTGTGATTTCTGTTGTTGTTTGTTTGCCATCTTGATGTTTTACTATTTTGCGTTTCTTAATGGTTCTTTTCCTTTTCTTACCATCGTCTGCTATAAATTCTTGAATATCGGTTTCTTCTGGCATTTCTATGACGTCTGGAACTTCAAGTGTTAGAGCTTTGGCCACGAGTATAAATTTAACGGCATCTAATATTCCTTGTTCATCTTTAATATCCTCAGGTTTAAGTACATAAACAGCTTTTTCAGGTTTAGCCTGTTGTACCTTTACAGTTGTTATGGGCTGTTCACCTTCGTCTTGAATTGTAACTATTTCAGTAGTTTCAACAGCACCATCTTTTTCTTTAATTATTTTACGTTTTTTCGTAGTTCTTCGCTTTCGCTTACCCTTATCAACAATTTCTGTTATTTCTGTAACTTGAGGTAATTCTTTTACCACTACTTTCGGTTGTGTTTTAAGTTGTTTTTCAATTTCTTCCTTTGGCAATTGAGTTTCCTGTACGGTAACAAACGTTTCAGGTTTTTTACCTTCATCTTGAACAGTTACTATTTCGGTGGTTACCTGTTTACCATCTTCTTCCTTTATTATTTTACGTACCTTTTTTGTTCGTTTTCTGCGTTTTCCGTCATCTGTAACTACTTCAGAAACTTCTACTAATTCTGGAAGTTCTTCAACTACAATTTCTTGCTTTGGTTTTTTTTTGCGGATCTTCTTAACTTTCCTTTCTGGTACTTCTTCACTAACGGTCACAGTTGTTTCTGGCTTTTTGCCTTCATCTTCTACAGTTACAATTTCTGTAGTTGTTTGTTTGCCATCCACGTCTTTAACAATCTTACGTCTCTTAATGATCCTTTTTCTACGTTTACCGTCGTCGGCAATAACGTGCGTCACTTCTTCTTCCTCAGGTAGTTCTTCCACAATTATTGTTTCCTTTGGTTTAGGTCTGGGTTTATCTTTTTCTTCTTCTGGTATTACAACTTCTTCAATAGTTACTGTCGTTTCGGGTTGTTTTCCTTCATCTTCTACAGTCACAATGTGTGTAATTTGTTCCTTGCCATCTGCTTCTTTAATAATTTTTCGTCTTTTAATGATACGTTTTCTTCGTTTACCGTCATCGGTAACAACGTGAGTAACTTCCTGTTGTTCAGGGAGCTCTTCGACTATTGCTTTTTTTGGTTTGCGTTTGGGTTTCTCCTTATCTGCTGGAATTTGAATTTCCTCAACAGTCACAGTCGTTTCAGGTTGCATTCCTTCATCTTCTATGGATACAATTTCTGTTGTCTTTTGTTTCCCGTCTTCTTCCTTTATAATTCTGCGTTTCTTGATGATTCTTGTTCTTCGCTTACCATCATCTGAAACAATTTCAGTCACTTCCTTTTCCTCAGGAAGTTCTTGAATTTTCACTTCTTTTGGCTTTTCTTTAGACTTTTCTCGTGTTACATCTTCTAAAATTTTAATTTCTTTTACTGTTACGGTAGTTTCTGGCTGTTTGCCCTCGTCTTGTACAGTAACAATATCGGTAATTTTTTCCAGTCCTCCTTCGCGTGTAATTATTTTTCGGGTTTTAACAATCCTCTTTCTTTTCTTACCATCATCGGCGATGGTTGTTGTCACTAACTCTTCTTCGGGAATTTCTTCTACTACAGCAGCAGTTGGTTTACGTCTATGTTTCTTTTTCTTTTCGACTTCTGGAATTTCGATTTCTTTTACAGTCACAGTAGTTTCTGGTTGTTTTCCTTCGTCATCTACAGTTACAATTTCCGTAGTTGTTTGTTTACCATCATCTACTTTCACAATTTTACGTCTTTTAATGATTCTCTTTCGTCGCTTACCTTCATCAGTAATAATATGGGTAATTTCCTGTTCTTCTGGAAGCTCTTCAATAAATGCTTCCTGTGGTTTTGGTGTTTCTTCATCTGGAATCTCAATTTCTTTTACTGTTACAATGGTTTCTGGTTTTTTACCTTCATCTTCTATTGTAACGATGTCTGTGATTTTCTCTTTTCCATCTTCACGTGAAATTATTTTTTGTTTCCTAATAATTCTCTTTTTTCTCTTACCATCATCTGTAACAGTAGTTGTCACAATTTCGTCTTCAGGAACTTCTTCAACAATTGGTTTTATTAGTCTACGTTTGGGTTTCACAGTTTTATCTTTTTCTGCCAATTCTATTTCTTTTACAATCACAGTAGTTTCAGGCTGCTTCCCTTCATCTTCTACAGTTACAATTTCCGTGGTCTTTTGTTTACCGTCTTCATGCTTAACAATTTTACGCCGTCTTATTATCCTCTTTCGTCGTTTACCGTCATCCGCAATAACGTGCGTAATTTCTTCTTCTTCTGGTAATTCTTCAATAACGACATCTACTGACTTCCGTTTAGGTGTCTCCATGATTTCATCTTCTGGAATTTCAACTTCCTTTACCGTCACGGCAGTTTCGGGTTGTTTACCTTCATCCTCAACAGTGACGATGTCAGTAGTTTTTTCTTTTCCACCTCCTCGTGTAATGATTCGCCGCTTTTTAATAATCCTCTTCCTTCTCTTACCATCATCTGAAACAGTAGTTGTAACTTCTTCTTCTTCGGGAAGTTCTTCCACTACTGGTTTTTTAGGTTTTAGTCGAGGTTTCTTTCTCTTGTCTTCTTCTTCGGGAATTTCAATTTCCTTTACAGTCACAGTAGTTTCTGGTTGTTTTCCTTCATCTTCCACAGTCACAATTTCCGTAGTTTTTTGTTTACCATCTTCTTCTTTAATAATTTTACGTCTCCTAATTATTCTCTTTCGCTGTTTACCGTCATCGGTAATAACATGCGTAACTTCTTCTTCTTCTGGTAATTCTTCAATAACGGCATCTTCTGGCTTACGTCTAGGTTTCTCTATTACTTCTTCTGGAATTTCAACTTCCTTTACCGTCACGGTAGTTTCGGGTTGTTTACCTTCGTCCTCAACAGTCACGATATCAGTAGTTTTTTCTTTTCCGTCTTCTCTTGTTATGATTCGTCGCTTTTTAATGATCCTCTTCCTTCTCTTACCATCATCTGAAACAGTAGTTGTAACTTCTTCTTCTTCGGGAAGTTCTTCCACTACTGGTTTCTTAGGTTTTCGTCGAGGTTTCTTTTTCTTGTCTTCTTCTTCGGGAATTTCAATTTCCTTTACAGTCACAGTAGTTTCTGGTTGTTTTCCTTCATCTTCCACAGTCACAATTTCCGTAGTTTTTTGTTTACCATCTTCTTCTTTAATAATTTTACGTCTCCTAATTATTCTCTTTCGCCGTTTACCGTCATCGGTAATAACATGCGTCACTTCTTCTTCTTCTGGTAATTCTTCAATAATGGCATCTTCTGGCTTACGTCTAGGTTTCTCTATTACTTCTTCTGGAATTTCTACTTCCTTTACCGTTACGGTAGTTTCGGGTTGTTTACCTTCGTCCTCAACAGTCACGATATCAGTAGTTTTTTCTTTTCCGTCTTCTCGTGTTATGATTCGTCGCTTTTTAATAATCCTCTTCATTCTCTTACCATCATCTGAAACAGTAGTTGTAACTTCTTCTTCTTCGGGAAGTTCTTCCACTACTGGTTTCTTAGGTTTTCGTCGAGGTTTCTTTTTCTTGTCTTCTTCTTCGGGAATTTCAATTTCCTTTACAGTCACAGTAGTTTCTGGTTGTTTTCCTTCATCTTCCACAGTCACAATTTCCGTAGTTTTTTGTTTACCATCTTCTTCTTTAATAATTTTACGTCTTTTAATTATTCTCTTTCGCCGTTTACCGTCATCGGTAATAACATGCGTAACTTCTTCTTCTTCTGGTAATTCTTCAATAACGGCTTCTTCGGGCTTGCGTTTAGGTTTCTCTATTACTTCTTCTTGTGGAATTTCAACTTCTTTTACTGTCACAGTAGTTTCGGGTTGTTTACCTTCGTCCTCAACAGTCACGATATCAGTAGTTTTTTCCTTTCCGTCTTCTCGTGTTATGATTCGTCGCTTTTTAATGATCCTCTTCCTTCTCTTACCATCATCTGAAACAGTAGTTGTAACTTCTTCTTCTTCGGGGAGTTCTTCCACTACTGGTTTCTTAGGTTTTCGTCGAGGTTTCTTTCTCTTGTCTTCTTCTTCGGGAATTTCAATTTCCTTTACAGTCACAGTAGTTTCTGGTTGTTTTCCTTCATCTTCCACAGTCACAATTTCCGTAGTTTTTTGTTTACCATCTTCTTCTTTAATAATTTTACGTCTTTTAATTATTCTCTTTCGCCGTTTACCGTCATCGGTAATAACATGCGTAACTTCTTCTTCTTCTGGTAATTCTTCAATAACGGCATCTTCTGGCTTACGTCTAGGTTTCTCTATTACTTCTTCTTCTGGAATTTCAACTTCCTTTACCGTCACGGTAGTTTCGGGTTGTTTACCTTCGTCCTCAACAGTCACGATATCAGTAGTTTTTTCTTTTCCGTCTTCTCGTGTTATGATTCGTCGCTTTTTAATGATCCTCTTCCTTCTCTTACCATCATCTGAAACAGTAGTTGTAACTTCTTCTTCTTCGGGAAGTTCTTCCACTACTGGTTTCTTAGGTTTTCGTCGAGGTTTCTTTTTCTTGTCTTCTTCTTCGGGAATTTCAATTTCCTTTACAGTCACAGTAGTTTCTGGTTGTTTTCCTTCATCTTCCACAGTCACAATTTCCGTAGTTTTTTGTTTACCATCTTCTTCTTTAATAATTTTACGTCTTTTAATTATTCTCTTTCGCCGTTTACCGTCATCGGTAATAACATGCGTAACTTCTTCTTCTTCTGGTAATTCTTCAATAACGGCATCTTCTGGCTTACGTCTAGGTTTCTCTATTACTTCTTCTTCTGGAATTTCAACTTCCTTTACCGTCACGGTAGTTTCAGGTTGTTTACCTTCGTCCTCAACAGTCACGATATCAGTAGTTTTTTCTTTTCCGTCTTCTCGTGTTATGATTCGTCGCTTTTTAATGATCCTCTTCCTTCTCTTACCATCATCTGAAACAGTAGTTGTAACTTCTTCTTCTTCGGGAAGTTCTTCCACTACTGGTTTCTTAGGTTTTCGTCGAGGTTTCTTTTTCTTGTCTTCTTCTTCGGGAATTTCAATTTCCTTTACAGTCACAGTAGTTTCTGGTTGTTTTCCTTCATCTTCCACAGTCACAATTTCCGTAGTTTTTTGTTTACCATCTTCTTCTTTAATAATTTTACGTCTTTTAATTATTCTCTTTCGCCGTTTACCGTCATCGGTAATAACATGCGTAACTTCTTCTTCTTCTGGTAATTCTTCAATAACGGCTTCTTCGGGCTTGCGTTTAGGTTTCTCTATTACTTCTTCTTGTGGAATTTCAACTTCTTTTACTGTCACAGTAGTTTCGGGTTGTTTACCTTCATCCTCGACTGTCACGATATCAGTAGTCTTTTCTTTTCCATCTTCCCGTCTTATGATTCTTCTCTTCTTAATAATTCTCTTTCTTCTTTTACCGTCATCTGCAACTACGGTTGTAGTTTCTTCTTCTTCGGGTAGTTCTTCTATGACTGGTTTCTTCAGTTGAGATTTCCGTTTCAGCTGTTCTATTGGCCTTTCTTGAATTTGAGTTTCTTTTACTGTCACAGTTGTTTCTGGCTGTTTACCTTCATCTTCTATAGTGACGATATCTGTAGTTTTTTCTTTGCCGTCTTGGTGTGTGATTATTTTACGTCTTTTAATAATTCTCTTCCTCTTTTTGCCATCATCTGTTACCGTAGTTGTCACTTCTTCTTCTTCTGGTAGTTCTTCGACAATGACTTCTTTTGATTTCTCGACATCTTCTTCCTCTAATATTTCCTCGATCACTGGACCAGCTTGCTTAGGAGATTCCGTTTCGTCGCCTTTTATTTCATCTAGCACTTCCTCTATTACTATATCACCAGTGTCTGGATGTGTTTTTTTCTTTTGTTTAATTATTATGCGTTTTGTAACTACTGTTGTGTTTTCTTGTGAACCTGGTGTTGTTTTGAACTTTGTGATTATCTCGTGCGTTTCCTCTGTTTCGGGTTTGGGTGTGGTGTCTGTATCTTGCCTAACATCGGGTATGGTTTGTTCTGTGGCGATGGTTTGGTCTGTGGATTGTGTGGTTCTTGCCCGTGTGCTGTGTGGTACAGTATCAGCCAGTGGTCCTGTAATGTGAAAGTTTTAGTATGTGTATATTTAGCGATTTATTGTTTTTGTATGTGTAGGTGATGTTTGTGTTATGCTTGTTTCATGCCCGGTTTGCCGCATTTCAGTTGATTTATTTTGTTGTACTCAGTTATTTGTATTATGTAGAATGTCATACTCACCTTCTCTATCATGTGGAAGTACTTCACTTATGAGTAGGTTGGATGCGTGATCCTCTACAGTCACTCGGACCGTTTTGGAAGTAGGTTTTTCCAAGTCAGGAAGGACAGATTCGAGTTCGCCCGTTGATTTTTGTTCTGTAACTATGAGTCCGTACTTTTCAGTTGGAGTTATTTGTTTAGCGGTTGTTTCTTTTAATTGCGTCGGTTTAAATACACCCGATGCTTGCATAGGCATTACTTCCTCACTCAACGCGATGTGTTTCTGTGATACATCTTTTTTGGCAATTTCTTCTTTTGCTTGGCCTTCTATCAATTTTTCGCTTTCCTGTTCAATTGCCATAATTTCTGTAACATCTATACCTTCTTGGTAGATTATATCCAAATTAGCTTGTTTCGGTTCTTGTTTCTCAGCTTCGTATGTAACTTCTCTTTCGGTTGTAGAAGTTTCTGTTTGAATTAACCCTTCATGAGTCCCTTGTTTTTTAATTGCATATGTAGGTTTAGGTGCTGCAGCGTCAGGCAAATTAGAAGTATCATCCAGTGGATGAATTTGAATCTGTTCTGCTGTGATTTGTTCTAAAAATTGTAGTCGCGCCGTATCGGTTTTAGGAAGTGGTTCCACTAAAGCCTCTTCTCTTTGATCTGTGGTTACTTCTGATACAGTAACAATTTTTTCAGTGGTTTCAATATCAACAGCCGCTGTAGTTGATTTTGGTTTAAAGTCTTCCTTAAGATCGTCTTCTTTATCCGCAGATGTGAATTGTGTTACAGTAACTGTTTCTAAGAGCGAATGTTCTGAATCGGCTTGTGCAGAAGGGGCTATTGGGGTTTCCAACTTTGCCACGTTATACTCTGGTGTTGTTACAGATGTTTCGAAAACTTCTTGCGAAGAAAATTCTGTTTCTGCGATTAATTTCTGTGGTACAGGAGTGGGTTCAAATAAACCTTCCTTATCTTGTACAGTTGTTTTTGTTATGGAAACATGTTTTTCTGGTAAGAAAGCTACATCTGCCATCTTTGTATCAGTAGGTTGTTCAATCAGTAATTGTTCTTGTTCGTGAATAACCTTTTCACTTACAGTGACAGATTCAAGATTAGTATGTGATAACTGGGCCACGTCCTTCATTGGAGATTCTGTAGAAAAATCACTAGTAGAACTTTGAATATGTATTTGAGACTGTTCTAGAGACTCTTGTGGTGAAATTTCCGGTTGTGCGTATCGTTCAACAGGTTTCTCTTCAGTTCTGTCGCTTTCTTTTTCGTGAATAGCAGCTTCGCTAATGTGTATTGATTGGCTTTCTTCTAAATTTGTGATAGCTTCTTTCTTTTCTACTTCAGCATTATCAAGCTCGCCTTCACGTTCGTGAACAATTTTTTCTGTTAGAACAACACTTTCTAATGTATCCTGTTCAATATTTACAAAACTAGGTTCTTTTTTGTCTGGTTGAAGATCACGTATATCTTCTTGAATTTCTACTTGTGATTGTTCTACAACCTCGATGGGACTTATATCTTTATCAGCCGTTTGAGTTATTACTTCCTCAGGTTTATAGTCCTGTTCTTTAAACGCAGCTACCGTCTGAGATATATTGACACCTGTTATTTCCTGAAAACCAGATTCGGCTGTTTTACTTGTAGGTTCGAATTTTTCGTCAAATGTCGTTTCTGACTCTGCTATTATTGGTTGGGTCTGTTCAACACTTTCCAAGGTGGTTTGAATTGATGAAGCCGAAACTTCGGTTGGTTTTTCAGTCAGAATCTCCGTTATGGACATGTTAAATATTGGTTGGGACGTTTCAGCTGCTTCTCTGCCTTCGATATCGTAGTCGGCCGTTTTTGTTTCTGGTTGTTGGGGTGCTTCTAAGTGTTCTTCCTTTTCTGTTGTTACAGTTTCAGATATTGTAATGGGTTTTGTGTGCTGTACTGAAACTTCAGCTTGAGTTGTAACCCCTTTGAGTTCCGGAGTAAAAGTTTGTTCGCTATCTTGTATGGTTATTTCTGATTGAATAAGTCCTTCGACGGGTGTTTGCTGTATGTCAGCTGTGAATTTATTTACATATTCTTCTGTGAAATCAGAAATAGATGCTTCCGTGCGCACTTCCATTTTTTCTGCTACTTCACGTCCTATAATATCCAACTGAGCAGTGCTGCTGTCAGGTTTCTGAGGTACCTCTAGTATCTTTTCTTTTTCTGTTAATAATACTTCAGAAATTGTTAAGCTTTGTTCATGATCTACTGACACGTCTGCTTGTTTAGAAACAGTTTTAAACTCATCTGTAAGTGGTGCCTCACTCTCCTTTATATTGGCTTCTGATTGAATTACGCTTTCAAGAGGCGTTTGTTTTATATTAGCCGTAGTTTTGCTTACTGTTTCTTCTCTGAAATCAGAAACAGCACCCTGGCTGAGTACTTCCGTTTTCGATGCTACTTCTCTGCTTAAAATATCCATCTCTGCAGTAGTAGCGTCTGGTTGCTGTGGTAATTCTAAGATATTTTCTTTCTCTGTGGGGATCACTTGAGAAATAGTAACGCCTTTTTCAACATCGAGGAGCACTTCTGCGGTTTTACTTGCCGCTCTCAAGTCGGGAGTAAAAGTATCTTCACGGTCTTGTACAACTGGCTGAGATTGTATTACACTTTCAAGGGTAGTCTGTTTTGTTTCTGCTGTAAATTTATTAACTTCGTTTTCTGTAAAGTCAGAAACTGCTGCTTGTGTGATAACTTCCGTTTGTTCTGCTACCTCTTTACTTAGTATATTTACTTCCGCTGTGCTGCTGTCGGGAGTTTGAAGAACGTCTAAAACGGTTTCCTTTTCACTAGGCAGAATTTCTGAAACGGTTACGCTTTTTTCATGTTCTACAGAAAATTCCGCTGTTTTCGAAACTGTTTTAAATTCGTCTGTATATGGTGCTTCACTTTCCTGTATATTCGCTTCAGATTGAATTACCCCTTCAACTGGCGTTTGTTTCACATCGGCTATTGATTTACAAACTGTTTCATCTGTAAAATCGGAAGCTACGGATTCCGTAAGGACTTCCATTTTTTCTGCTACTTCTTTCCCGGTTATATCAAATTGTGCTGTGCTACCACTAGGTTGTTCAATTACTTCTAAGACGTTCTCCTTTTCGCTTGTTAAAACTTCAGAAACAGTAACGCTTGTTTCATGTTCTACTGAAAAATCGGCCGTTTTCGAGACCGTTTTAAATTCTTCCGTTAGTGGTGCTTCACTTTCTCTAATAGCAGGTTGCGATTGAATTACACCTTCGATTGGTGTCTGTTTTACGTTGGCGGTCAGTTTATCTATTTGATCTTCTGTTAAAATTGCAGCTACTGTTTCAGGTACAACTTCCATCTTTTCGGCGACTTCCTGGCCTGTAATATCAAATTTAGCCGTGCTACTGCCAGGTTGTTGAGGAATCTCCAAAGTTTCTTCCTTTTCGGATGTCAGGGTCTCTGAAGTGGTTACACTTTTGATTTGTTCCAACTCCACATCAGCTGTTTTGGTAACCATCTTAAGTTCCTCAGTAAATGGCGCTTCCGTTTCTTGTATATTAGCTTGTGACTGAATAACGCCTTCGATTGGAGTTTGTGTTAACTCAGCAGTAAGTTTACTGATTGCATCTTCTGTGAAATCAGAAACTGTAGTTTCTGCTTGTACTTCCGTTTTTGATGCAACTTCTTTAGTTAAGATATCCAACTGGGCTGTACTTGTATCGGGCTGTTGAGGTATTTCTAAAATATTTTCTTTTTCTGAAGGCATTACTTCTGATATTGTTACACTTTTTTCTTCGTCAACTGAAAAATCAGCTTTCTTAGTGACTATTTTCAAATCGGAAGTGAAAATGTCTTCCCGTTCCTTTATGTCTGCTTCTGTTTGAATAATACCTTCAACAGTTGACTGTTTAATGTTTGCTGTAGATTTAGTAACCCCTTCTTCGGTTAACTCAGATGCAACAGATTCCGTTTGAACTTCCATCTTTTCGGCGATTTCGTGGCTATCAATATTAGTAACCGCCTTTTTGTCCTCAGGAATTTCCAATGTATCCAACTTTCCTTCTTTATCTTCTGTTACTATTTCTGTTACGTTTTGAACGAGTTTACCTTGTTCAACGTTTACATTAACATTCAGCATTTCTGGTTTAAATTCTTCGTCAAAATCTTTTTCTTTCTCTTGAATCCGGCTTTCTGATACGATAACGCCTTCAACAGTGTCACGTTTTTCTTCGGCACTTGCTTCTGTTGGTTTTAATTCTTTGAAATCGGGAGTATCGTCAGTCGCTTGTGTTATGTTCTGCTCAACAACTACATGGGTAACGTCGATGTCTACTTTTGCTGTTTTGGTAAAGGGCAGTATTTCAGGTTTGTAACCTTCTTCGTTTTCACCCAATGTAATTTCTGAAGTTACAGCACCCTTTCGTGTTTCAAAACCTAAATTAGCAATTATTTTAGTTGGTCTTTCATCCTCAGGCAAAATATTTTCTGTGTCTGCTGCAACAGCTTCAGTTCGTGTAATTGGTTCCATAAGAATTGTTTCTTGAATTGCGGTTGCTTCGTCTCTTGTATCCACTTCCAGTGCACTTGTTGCTACTTCGGGAGTTACTGCTAAAGTTGTAGGTAATGGTTTTTCTGTAATAAGTTCACATTCGGCGGTACTTGTTTGCGGCATTTCGCCAGGTATGAATTCAGATTCTTTACTGTCTGTTACCACTGACATTACAGTGACACTTTGATCTTCATCAATGGTTACTGATGCCGTTTTAGAATCTGGCTGTTGGTCTTTATCAAAACTACCTTCAATCTCAGTTGTAACGGTCTCTGTTTGCTGCAAGCTAGTAAATGTTGAATGATCAGTTTGTGCTGATGCTGTTGTTGGTGTTTCAATTTCAACACTTGTAATAGTATCACTTGGCGTTACTTCAGATTTCTGAGCTATTTCATAGCTATCAATTTCAGGTATTGCCGTTTGTTCTTTGGGTGCAAGTGTAGGTTGTTGAAGAGATTCCGAATCGCCTTCAGTTACTTCAGTCACGGTAACGCTTTTACTTTCAATGAATTCAACTTCGGCTTGTTTCTTTTCAGCTGGCGTATCGTCAAATGTTATTCCTGCTTCTCTAATCGACGATTGTGTTTGAATAATGCCTTCGAAGGTAGATTGTTCCACGTTAGCTTGTACCTGAGTGGATTCATCTGTAGGTACTTGTCCAGTCGTACTTTGAGGAACCACTTCGCTGACTTGAGCTACTCCTTGGCCAGAAATATCAAAAGTTGCATGTTTGGCCTCTACCTGTTCAGGCTGATCGTATTGCCCTTCCCTTTCTGTTGCTGTAACTTCTCCAACAGAAGGGATCACTTTTTCCTCGAATTCTATATTTGCTATTTTCGATTCTGGTGCCGCATCTTTCCCTAAAATTGTTTCGCTTTCACCTATAGTAGCCTCAGTTTGTACAACGCTTAGTTGTTCTAAATGACCAATAGAAGCAGTTACTCGAGAAGGCGATTGTCTATCTAATTTCTCATATGTATCACTTGGATATGTCTCTGTTTTCTGTGCTACATCTTGGGCTGTAATATCCGCTTCTGCTGTACGATAATCAGGTTTTTCTTGTTCAGCAAGTTTTTCTTCCGTATGTCCTGCTACCACAGCTGTTACGGAAACGCTTTCACCCAACTCAAGATCAGCGGTAGCTGTTTGAGTATCCGGTTTGACTTCTGAGAAAACTCCTTCTTTTTCACCAACAATGGACTCGCTTAATATAAGTCCTTCAAGCGATATTTGATCGGGTGCAGCTTTAGCTGTTGTAACTTCACAGTCAGGAATTTTTCCTGTCGAATCATCAGTTAGAACTTCTGATTTCATCGCTACACCATGGGAAGTCAATTCTGTTTTTCCGTAGGCACCTTCCGGCAGTGTCATTTCTGCCAATGGCTTTTCCTTGTCCTCAGATTGCACCTCAGTTACGCTAATACTTGTACCTTCTTCAAAGGTTACGTCAATGTGTTTTTCATCAGGTTTTATATCAGTTGCATGCTCACCTTCTAATTCTCCAGGTGTCGGTTGCCACTGAACTAAATGATGTGAGACATCTTGTTGAGGTTGTGCAAGTTCTTTTTCTGGTGATATTCTGGTCAATTCTCCAACATGCGATCCAGCAACTACTTGTTCTTTAACTGCTACTTCTTTTTCTAGTATGTTTAAAGTAGCTTGCTTTTCAGACGGCTGGGTATAGTCTTCGATATGACCTTCTTTGTCGTCAGTAACAACTTCCGTTGTTATTGATAATCCTTGGCCTGGTGTAATATCAATAGCTACTTTTTTCTCGTTGGGAAATATGTCTTTTGGTAAATCTTTTTCAACATCAGTTACATTTGATTCTGTTACTATGAGTTCTGTAAGTGGTCTGGCGTATTTCTTTGCTCTCCCAGTAAGAGGTTCTTCTTCTATTAACTCATCCGCATGTACTACCGTTTCTATTTCTGATTGTACTATTACCTCCTGACTTGCTACTGTTGATGTTGCTGATATTTGTGAGGGTTTATCTCCCGGCATGTATTCATCTTCTTTTTCGTGGGGCATTACTTGTGTGACGTTTAACTGGGCATTTTCGCCTCCGATATCTATTCCAGCTTGTTTCATTTCTGGAACTATATCCGTTGTGTGTTCGCCTTCCTTTTCTCCTGTTTCTAGTTGGGTAATTTGAACACCTTCGAACGTCTCTTGTTGTGGTTTTGCATAACCCATTGTAGGTTTATCATCGGCAATATTTTCAGGCAAAAAGTTCGTTTGTACTTCGGTTGTGTTTGCAACGGTTTGGCCGGTAATGTCAGGTGTTGCTTGATAACTTGTTGGTCTCTCCCCAGGTACATATTCTTTCTCTTTATCTTTAGTATATACCTCTGTAACAGAAATGCTTTCTTCGGGAGATAAAATTAATTCTGCTTGTCCAGTATTCGGTTGTTGGTCAGGACTATACTGCTTTAATGATTCCCCTAATACTGCTTCACCAACAACTGTCTCAGTAAGAGTTGTTTGAGTTGTTGTAGCGACACCCGTTTGTGGTCCTTCATCTGATAAATCGCCAGTTCTACTTTCTGGATTAATTTCTTGGACAATGCTAGTTGGCAAGCTGTGAGTAGATATTTCTTTGCCTTTTTGACCATCAGGAACCTCCTCTAATTTTAATCGCCCTTCTGATTCCATTGTTTCATGTTGAGTAATTTCAATTTCTTGTTGCGTCCTAGTATACGACGTTTCTACATTGAATTCCGAAGGCTTCTCTTGGGCGTACTCACTTTCCTTTTCACTTACGTGTGTTACTGTTATTTCTTTAGCCTCTTGAGTCTCTACATCTGTAGTAGCTTCTTCAGTTTTGTATTTAGGAAAATCTGTAAAATCTGATGTTTGGTCAGCTGTTTGAATTTCAGATATACTCAAGGGTTCTGTGGGTTTGACCGTAGTGTCAGCTACCACTTGGCTTGGTTTGCTATCTGGCGTTAGGATACCTTCAGATTCTTGAATGGAAACTTCAGATACGTCTGTGGTTTGTAGACATGAAATCGTTGTTTCTGCTATTTTGGTTTCAGGTTTGTCATCTGGTGAGTAAGTCTTTTCACTTTCAACTGGTACATTTGTTGATGTTATCAGAGATTCTTTTGGTATGTATTCAACATCTGCTATTTGGTGGTCTAACTTTTCTGCATCAAATATACCTTGAGCCATCTGAGTATCGGTACCGCTCACGGTAATGCTTTCCGATAGAATTAGTTCTTCTGAAGCACTAGTTTCTTCTGGTTTCTTTCCTTCTTCAAATGTACTTTCCTTATCTTGCACTTGTGCTTGTTCAACTACAATACTATCACCTGTAGTTACACCAACGCCTGCGGTTTGGCTTGGTGGTAATTTACCAGGAATATACTCACCCTCAAGTTCAGGTGCAATTGTTTCTGAAGATATTAGCTGCTTCTGCGGTATAAAATTAGTGTGAGCTATTTCGGTTGCCACAAAGGCTTCTGGTAGATGTTTTCCTGGTTTAACTTCTGATGTTACCTCGCTTACGATTAATGACTCAACAGCACTTATGTCCACTTTAGGTTTAACTGCAATTGTTTTTAAGGTGCCATCAAACTTATCTTCTGCAACTCCTTCTTGTATTTCCATTACAGAAATACTTTCGGTAGTGGTGAATGTTTTGCTTGCTTGAGCTGTAGCTGGCAATTTTCCAGCCTCGAAATCTTCTTCGCGTTGTGCGGTTTCTGTTTCAGCGACTCCCGCTGCTTCTTTAAGTAACAAAGACACTGCTGCTTTGCTATCTAAGGGTTTGTCTTCTGGAATATCAGTAACCCCATGCCCTTCCTGCACTTCACTTACTGCTAAGCCTTCACTTTGTGTAAATATAGGACTTGCTTCACCTGTTTGAGGTGTTGGTTTCCCTTCGAAAGTGCCTGGGAGTATTTGTACGTCCTGTTCAGTAACCTGGTACGGTTCTACCGAGTCTATTGTTCTTGTTGCCGTATATGTGGGTTTATCCGTTTCTTTGCCAATTTCTTCCTTGTCTTGAGATGTAACTTCTTCTTTAGATACGGCAGAGTGTAAGATTAAGTTAACATCCACTGTTTGTTTTTCTGCACTTTCTACTAAAATTTCTGTAGCTTGTCCCGTCGGTGTTGTTTCGGATAGTAAGGAAGATGTGTCGAGTGGCATCCGCTTTTCAGGGGTAACTGTGAAAGGTTTAACTACTCCTGTATCTTCTTCTTCGATTATTTCTTCAGTTATATCAGGAGTATGAGCTGTTATTTTCTTTTTGATCAAGCGTTTTTTGCCACCCTTTACTTCGATTTCAATTTCAATCTCCTCTTCTTCTTTTATCTCTTGTTTGGGCTTGGTTTTAACCTTTTTTAGTTTAGTTTTTTCTACAACAATGATTTCTTCCTCTATTTTCTCTTCTTTCTTTTTGTCGTCGTCAGGATGTGTGACGATTCCAAAGGACTCTGTCGTAACTGTGGTGGTTTCATCATCAACGGGCAACTCTGTTATCTGTACGCGTTCTGTTCGTGTGGGTTGTGTTTGCTCTGGTAGTTTACGGCCAGCCTCAACGGCTGCCTTGCGTTCTATCTCTTCTTCAACTTCAAGGGTTTCTGTGAAAGTGTCGCATGTTTTGTGTTTTGTTTATACACATTAAGTGTCGACTATAATATCTATATAATATATACATCTATCTCGACTAGAGCTGAGAAGGTTGAGTGTAATATTAGACTGCTCAACGGAAGCATTAAGAGAGAGAAAGTGTTCGTAAGTGTAGAAGTGCAATGTGTTACATAATTTATAGAAGAAATAAGTTCATATAAAGAGAGAAAAATATCACTCACCTATTGCTAGTTGAAGCTGAAGCTGAAGCATTAATCTAATGACGCCACAGTAAGCTTATTTCGAAATTATTATGCAAAAATTACATTTCAGCTTTTAGTTATTCGCTTATAGCTTTAAGCTCGCTATACTAGAGAAAAGTAGTGCGATTCGGAAGTATTCACGGGAAGCTGCGTATAAGCCACTATACTAATTCACACAAGGCTTGTTTTATATCCTAACCCGATCGTTTTCCTCATTCAAATCAATATTTAGGTAATTTTTACCCAGAATAACAGACTAAATTTTCAAAATTTGTTACGTGTTAAAAAGAAAGTTAGCTAGAAAAACTGTGCGTGTTAATAACTAATAGAGTTCTACATATAAAAGAGAAAAAATGGTGTCTTTGATAAATAGACAGCGTGGAAATTTCCACACCGCCTGTAAATCTCGACACCTTAAATTTAGTCAGCAATTTAGGGCAAAATTCCCAAGAGGTAAAAAAATATTAAAACAGGCCTTGTGTATTAAAAATATTTTGCGCTTATATTTTAAAAATAGCTACTAATTAGGGACGTCTGACTTAAAAATAGTAAATGGGATAAAAAACTTACCATTTTAACTAAAAAAAAGAATTACTATTAGGAGTACTTAAATATAATAAACTAGCCATCCTAAGTCTTTATAAAACTTAACCTAGGTAAATTGGAAAACGGAATGCATTTAAAAAGGCATAGAATTAACATGAAAACTGTCAGATCACAGATGGGTTTTGTATTTTATAATTTATAGGTAGATGGTTTTTTTATAGCAATATTACCAGTGTACTCCAATTGTATCCAATTGATTTAGCCGTAATCCAAAAAAGTAGATTATGGCTAAACTCAAAGTTGAGGAAATCTGACAAGTTTATTTCTATCCCCAAAAATACATTTTGACGTCCCTCAAAAATATTGGTATTTTCCCTTGAGCGCCATTATAACATATATTAACAATACATCAAACAACATTTAACAAACATGATCTTACCTTCTTCTAAGCCCTCTTTTATTATTTTTGTTTTAGTTACTTCCTTCCTTTCATCTATAGACAAAAAATATTATATAAGTATAGAATTTTGCTTTTCTATTTTGAGAACGTGCACATTTTACAACAGGTAAGTTACACTCTGCGGTTACAGTTTTCAGTAGTAACTGTATTTGACTGATTATTGTACTGTAAAACATAAATGGCATAAAACACAAGCGGCTAAGTACTAAATAAATACGTAGATGTCTTACAATTCAGAAATATGTAATTTAAAATATATTATGTTTTGAATTAACTTCTATCTTGTAAAATATTGAGTAACTTTCAACGATAATGCATCAGTACTTTCTATTTTTTGTTATTTTCAACCAAATCGTGGACCAAATCAATATCATTTTAAAGTGTAGGCTTATTATTAATTAGTTAATAAAACTCACTATAAAGGCGTTAGTCGGGTCAGATTTTATTTGCTAGGGTATAACCATATTTATTTACAATAAACAAAAAAAAACAAATAAATGCGAAGAAGCTGGAGCTTTTCAGTCTTATATGGCACAATTTTATTAACACGACACACACTCCTACACTCACCAACATGAACTTCAGTCTTTTCGGTAACTGTTACTCTTTCAGTCGCCCCGAATTTGGTAATGTCCTGTAAACATATGAATAAATAACTAGTTTTGGATTTGAAAACAAAAATTTACCTCTTTAGTTTCAGTGGCTTCCCAGGCCCGTTGAACGAAGTCGTCTGGAGAGAACTCGGTGATAACTTCCTCCACCGTGGCATGTTTCAGCTCGATCATCTTCATGAACGCTTTGAAGCCAACGGTTGCTGCTAGGCGTCCTTCGTCACTGGTGGTCTCCTCAGTTAATACCTGGGATATGAGAGGACTGTGTCCTTTTCTTTCGACGACATTCACTAGGGCCGACTGCGCATGAGGCGTCTTCAAGGAAGGAAATTTGTTTTCATTGTACAGAACGGTGATTTCGTTAACGGTAACTCCGGTTTTCATTAGATAGCCGATTTCGGCAAGCTCGCGCAGGGGATATTCGCCCGGTCCGAACTCCTTTGCTTTGACAAGATTAAGAATTTCCGTTACTTCTTTAGCCATTTTCAGCTCTTCCATATGGATAATCTTCTCCACGCGCTCTATGATGTCTTCTAGTTTTACTTCAGTAACGGTAGCTCTTTCAGAAACTGTCGGTTTAGTTTCTGAAGTAGCTCTCCCCAGTTCTGGGAACCGATCTTTGAATTCTTGTAGGATATCTTCGGGTAGAATATCAGATATGGAAATAGATTCCTGAGGGAATAATTTCTTTTCTGCTTTCCTTTGGAGAATTTCGAAGGATTCTTCTTCTTCGTCGATCTTCTTGCATGTTGCGGTTGCTTCTGTTGATAATGGTTCTTGTACAGGAATAATTGGCTGCGCTTTAGCTTTTTCGTCGGTGGTTTCTTTGATTTCTTCGGTGCCTTCAATAGGTTGCACTTCCTGTACGTCTACGGGTTTAGTTTCTTCTTCGGTCGTTGGCACTCCCTTCTTCCTCTTGATTACTTTCTTTTCAACTGTTACTCTTTCCTTCTTAACCTTTTCTTCTTCTTCTTGTGCTTTCTTGATTTCTAGTTCCTTCTTCTTGTGTAAGGGAATTTCTTGTACATAAAGTTTTCCTTTCGTAGTGACTACACCTGCATCGCTAACTGCCTTGCAGAGGTACGTTCCTACGTTGTCTTTCGACACATCTGTTATTGTGCATGTAGTTTTGTTGTCTTGAATGCGAATCTTGACTTTGTCTGTGTTACGTATCACTTTATTGTTGTGATACCAAATAATATCTGAAACATAATGTGTTTAGCTTGCTGCCTGCAAATTGTATTTTAGGCTCGATTACCTGGTGTTGGTGTTCCAGAAAACATGCACTCGAAAGTTACGGTCTCTAATTCGGTTGTTCGTACATCTTTGATTTCTTGAACGAATGTAGGAACGCTTCGAGCAGCTAAAAAGGTTAAATATTTGTAAACATACAGGTATACAGAAATTAGGTTTGAAATAGTAAAACCAACCTTTGTTGACTAGATTACTCGTATTGTTCCTTAACTAATCCTGATAATCAGTGATCTACAGAAATACAAAAACACGCATGCGAATTAAAATAAGCAACAAACGACAATTCTGTTAAAATGTTAGTTTACCTGATCCAGGATGCGGTTTATTATCGTTGCCTTCTGAAATGGAAAGCTGGTCATCTGAAAGTGCAAAAGCTGCAGCTAAACCTCTTCCTTTACTATCACTCATGCATTCGCTTTCCAATAACAGAAATTCTTGTAGTTCTTCTTGACTATCGGCAGTATGTAACTGAAAGAATGCCGAAGGATCTAATTCTCTTGGCTCTAATGGATACATCGCGTTTTCTTGGTAATATTCGTAACGTTGTCTGGAGGAATTAGAATTTCTAGATCTGGGAAATGTTTGATATTTTTCGCTAACAGGCACTGAATCCATTAGTTCTGAGGGAATAGGATCGCACGAGCTGGAAAAAATTCTAGAACTGCGAAAATTGTATTTCCTCCTATCTAACCCATTGCTTCCTCTGAAACTACCACTTTCCGTTGACGGTTCTGTGTTTTCTTCGATAGGAGACAGAATGTAATAACTAGAACTCTCATGGGGATACTTTCTGTTATTGTGATAGTCGTCCACGTCATCAGCATCTGGTAGGTATACCATCTCAGCTTGCTTTTCCGTTTCGCAGACGGTGATTTTAGGTTCGTAAATAAACGGTTTAGAAATGTCTAAACTTGTGTTCATAGCTTTGTCTGCTTGTCTTTCTCTTTCAGTGGCATCAATTAGTTCCATGACCGAACTTAAGGAGTGTCTGTGTGAATTCAAATAATCCGCCATTGCAGATTGAACAAACCCTAATTTAGTTTTTTGCCGGCTGATGGGTTCACTGCAGACAGATGTAATTGATTGCCCTTCCGATAAATGGTAAGTACGTTGCTCATTTCTGTTCTGATGTTCCTCTGACGATGTGTTGGATAAAGTTTTAAAAATGGAAGCTGAATCTGAGCAGTCCAGCGAAGCACAGCGATGTTTACCTTGTTTTGACGATCCAATACTAAACGTCTCCAAACTATCGATTGACAAATCGTGTGACCTACTAGAACGAGGCATGCAAGCTAAGCCACTCATGTTATGTTTACCTTGTAGTGCTTCTTGGAGCTCTTCCATGTGCGTAACCCATTCGGGTTTCCTGTACTCTTTGGTTCCCACAATACCTAGAATTACAAAATGAATCAATTTTTGGTTTTACACGAAGGCCGTATACACAAGTTTAAAATTGATTAAGTCGTGATTGAAAAGTTTAAATTTGTTGGTGTGATATGTTTACTGCTGAACAAGCGAAGCTGTTGAAAATAAAATGCTGAAAAGTAGCAATATAATAAATTAACTATTAATTTTACGAAACCTTGTCGCACTTACTTTCAACTGTTAATTCAGTTGTGGTAATAGCTACACCTAATGGGTTGTGAGCTTCGAATACTATTTCTCCAGTGTCATCCGGATAGACTTCGGAAATGGTCAGTATAGATGTACCATCTTCAAAGTTTTCAATAGTAAATTCTGTCGAAGGAATTATTTCTACTCCCTCTTTCAGCCATTTTCCCTCTGGTTTCGGTTTACCAATGGCTTTGACTTCTAGCCTAAAATTTCAATTGTATGATTACTAAAAATTGTACCGAATAAAAAATATTCTAATTTTGAACCTTGTAACATCTCCATCCTTTGTAGTTACAACTTCGGGCAATTTCTTAATAATTTTGGGGGCACATTCAACCTCACTGTCAGACTGGAATTCCAGGTCGCTTAAAGTCTGAAGAAAAAAGTATTTTTAGTTCAAAATCTGTTATAATAGATTTTCCTCTTGCTGAACATATAGGATTAAAAATAAGATAATACGTACTTTGTCAAGAAGATCATCTTCTGACCCGCTTGGACCAGTCATCATGCCGATTTCAGAATCAGCGACGTATTCGTAAGCTAGAAAATTTAAATATTGTTTGAATTTGTAAAGATTGCAAGATTCTAAGGCTCTTACATTCGACAATGAGGGTAGTTTTACATATTGCTTCCCCAATTTTATTGGCAGCATGGCAAGAGTATTCTCCTGCGTTTTCAGGAAATACTTCAGAAATGGCAAGCATACAGACTCCTTCAGAATCTTGTGAAATCACGATATCTTTAGCTTCTTTTAGGGGTTGTTCATTAAAGAACCATTGTACTTTTGGTACGGGTTTACCAGTAACTTGGCAAGTAAACGTAACTTTCTCGCCATCCATTACGGTGACGGGTGATAACCGTCTTACAAATCTGGGATATACCAACTCTCTCGTTTCCTCCCACTCAGATTCATCAATAACTTCAATAGTTGCAGTGCAGGTAACGGACCCGATAGCATTTTCGGCCCGGCAGGTAATTGGACCAGCAGTTTGAGGAGTTACTTCGTTGATTAACAAAACGGAACGATTATCTAACGTAGTTATTCGTATTTCTGAGGATGATACCAATGGGACAGGTCCTTGATACCACTGGAAGGAAGCCATAGGTTGAGCTTCTACAACCGCTTCCATTATAACGGTTTCTCCTGGTGTTACAACTTGTGAGGTAATTGGTTGGATAAATCTTGGTGCTGTAGCTTCCAACATTTCTTTATCTTCCGTAATAGTTACGGAACCGGAAGTGCGAGCTTCGCCTTTTGGATTAACAGCACGTACTTCATATTTGCCGGCTTTTTGTGGGCTTTTCTTCGCTATGCGTAAAGTCGTTTTCTTTTCTGTGGTAGTTATCTTTACATCTTTAGATGGTTGTACTTCCTTTCCATCTTTGAGCCATGTGATTTCGGGTGTGGGAGTTCCTTCGAATTCCGCTTCTAACACCACGTCATTGTCAGGTTTAAGTACGACGGCTTTAAGTGGTTTAGTAACCTTCGGTGCTTGCATTACTAGTGGTTGCGTGACACTTACAGCCTTCGAGATTATAAGATTTGCTCGGCATTGTGCTTTTCCAAATTTGTTATCAGCTCGCACTGTAAAGATGGTTTCATCTTGAGGTGTAGGTTTCAATATCTCTAAGGTAGCAAGGCCTGTCTCTGGGTTGTATGAGATTTTACGAGCTCTGTCGGGTTTGACTTCTTTTTCCTCTCGGTACCATTTAACTGTAGGTGTCGGTGTTCCAAACACGACACATTCAAGTACAGCTGATTTGTTTTCTTCGACAATGTGCGGTTTCAGTGGTTGTTTGAAATGGGGAGCAACGCCGCTTTCTTCTTTTTCTAAACAGAACATTTGAGATTAGTGTGAGGTTTGAAAATGAATTAGAAACAATAGCACAAAATATTAGCCTTAAAAAACATCAAAAAATTATATAAGAAATCAAGCGTTAAAAAATAATAACACCAGCTGTAAAGTAAATAAGCAGCACACGCACAGATTGTGTACCTAAAATAACAAGATTCGCTGTGGAAGTTGCAACGCCAGCTGGGTTTGTTGCTCTGCAAGAGTAGACTGCTACGTCCTGGGGTTGAATACTTGCAAATTCTAAGGTGACTGTGTTTTCTACAATCGTTATTTGAACGCGTTCGCTTGGTTTAAATAGTGCTTCGTTTCTATACCAAGCAATTTCTGGGAATGGAGTACCTTCAACTTTACATACCAGACGTGCAGGTTTATCTTTTTCAGCGACAACAGGCTCAACTCTCTTAATAAATCGAGGTGGTTTAGGTTTAGGTTTTGATATCGGTATTTCAGCAGCAGTTTTCTGCACTAGTGATTTTCTCACAGTGCGTTTATCTTCTCTAACTTCCACGTCTTCAACAACTGGTTCTTCAGGAATCTTATCGACACCTTCTGTACTTCTCTTTTGTGTAATGATTTCTAACTCAGGTAGAGGACGATCACTGTCATCGAAATGCGTCACTTGACGTTTACCTTTGATGGCTTTCTTTGAAATAACTTCTACTTTCATTTCTTTTTGGTATACTTGTTCTTCTTCTTGTTCTAATTTCTCCGGCACCACTTCCTCTTTAGGTGCAGTTTCTTTTTCAACCAACGTTATTTGCGCGTCTGATTTTACAGTTGGGACAGGCTGAGGAGATACCTCTTTTGCATCTTCCAATTTAGTTGGAATTAATTCAGGTTTAAGAGGTTCAACATATTCCTGAGGTTCTATTTCTTCTTCTTCTTCATCTTCAAATTTGAGATCGCCGACACGCCGCCTTCTTCGTTTTATTTTGGGTTTCTTTTCCTCGATCTTTTCTTCTTCTGGTTTCTTAGGAACCGGTTTAAGATGCACTTCCTCAGGTTTTTCCTCTTCTGGTTTAGGAAGTCGTTTGACAGGTTTTAATACAACTTCTGGAATACCTTCTTCTTGCGTTTCCTTTACAACAGGTTTCAACTCAACTTTTTCTACTTCTTCTTCAGTTGGTTTTGGTTTACGCTTTCCTGTCGGCAATTCTATCGTTTCAGCCGTTTCTTCTTGAGGTTTTTCCTTCTTCTTTCTTCTCCATGGTGCTTTTTCTTTTTCTTCATCTTCAGGTCTGCTTATATCGGTAGGTTTAAATGGTTCCATTGTAATTTCTTTCTCCTTATCTTCTTTAAGAACTTCTTTCGGTGTTGGTTTGATAATTTCTTGAACCTCATCTTCTGCTTTTGGTTTAGGTTTCGTAATAGGCTTAAGTTTAATCTGTTCTTCTTCTTCAGGTTCTTTGGGTCTTCTCTTGCCCGTAGGCCATTGTTTTTCTTCAGGAATTTCTTCTTTCTTTTGTTTGCGTTGGCGTCTCCAAGGAGTAGAAGGCACCTCTTCAGGTGTATCTTCTTCTAGTTTTTCCGTAGGTTTAATTTCACTAGGTACTTCTTCTTCCTTGCGCACAGGTAATTTGTCTTTCTTCTCAACAGGTTCAAATTCTACTTTAACTGGTTCTAGATGTTCTACATCATGCGCTGGTTTCTTGAGAACTTCAGTTTTATCTTTATGTTCAACGGGCTCCTTCGGCTTTTTAGGTATAGGTTTAAGTTGTACATCTTCTTTAAATTCTTCTTCTTTCGGAATTTTTCCCTTGCCAATTTTTATCTTTGGCGTTTCTTCAATAACTTCCTCCGGTTTCGGTTTAGGTTGGCGGCGCCATGGCGCAGCTGGTTTGGCTTCTTCTTCCTTCTTTTTCTTTTCTGGTTCTTCATATTCTTCAACTTTTTCCGGTATGTATTTTATAACGTCATCAGGTATCTCAGGAATCTCTTCTTTTTCTACAACTGGTTGTTCTGGTTGCTCTGGGGCTTTCTCTTTAGCTATAACCTCTTGTTTTGGGATTGGTTTCAAAGTAACATCTTCTAAAGTCACTTCTTGAGGAATGGGTTTTTCTCCTTTCTTTACTGGTTTTAATTTCACATCCTCCATCTTTTCCTCAAATTTAATTTGTTCCATTTTCCTCTTCTCTTTCTTGAGCTTTACTTTCTTATCTGTATCTTCTTCTACAGTTTCATCTGGTGCAACTCGTTCTTCCTTTGGTTTTCGCCATGGAGCTTGCGGTTTTTCGTCTTCTTCAACTTGGTCTTCTGCTTCTTCAGTATCAAGTTCTTCTTCACCTTCAATTTCAGGACCTTCACTTGGAGTAGGTTTCTTACCTCTTCTGACCCTTCTTCGTTTCTTAATGACTTTATCTTGCTCCTGCTCTTGGACAGTGGCTTTTTCTGAAGGTTTGGATTCAACTTCCTCAGGTTTTTCTGGTTGTGGTATTGGTTTCAGAGTGACATCCTCTACGGAAAGCATTTCTTTTTGCTTTCGATCCTTCTTAACCGGCTTTAGTGTAACTTCTTCTCGTTTAGGAATTTCTTCAATTTCTTTTGGTTTCTTAACTCCTGGTTTTCTCCAAGGCGCTACCTTCTCTTCTGGGACTTCACCTACTTGGCCTTCTTCAAGTGGTTTGCGTAGTTCCTCAGTTAATTGAGGCTGCTCTGGTTTTTTATCCTTGTCAAGCCGAAGAACAACTGTATCTTCAACTTCAGTTACAGTTTCCTCTACTATGTAGGTTCTTTCAGGTTGAGCAGCGTCAACTTCTTCTGTAATTTTCTTGGTTCTACTTTCCTTTCGTTTCTGTTTCTTGGTTTTCACTACGTCTTTTTCAGTAACTTCCTCTGCCTCTATAGGTTTTTCGAATTCAATTTCAGCAGTTTCAACAACAGCTGTCTCCTTATCTACAGAAATTTCTTTCTTAACCGGCTTAAGTGTAACTTCTTCCATTGTGTCAGGTTGCATTGGCCGCTTTTCTTTACGAGTTTTCTTTAATTGAACAGTTTCCTTGGTCCATGGTACTGTTTCTTCTGGTTTTTCTTCTGCTTTTCTGGGCTTTTCTTCAAGTTCTTCTAATTTCGGCGTTTCTTCTTCTATGACCTTGGTCTTCTCTGATTTTCGAGGTTTTCTCCATGAAACTGTCTCAGTAACTTCTTCAACCTTTTCAATTTCCTCTTCTGGTTTTATTTCCTCTGTTTCAAGTGGTTTCTTTGGTTTACGGGGTTTTCTCCAAGACACGGTTTCGGTAATTTCTTCAATTTTTTCTGTTGGTTTTTCTTCTTCCTTTTCGATGGATTCAGTTATTATTTTTTCTTCTTCTTTGTCCTCGCGTTTTCTATCTTTTCTGGACTTTTTAAGCTGAGTAGCTTCTTTTGTCCATGGTACTGGTTCTTCCAATTGTGGTTGTGCCTTTTCTGTTGCTTTATCAACTGGTGCTTTATCTTCCGTGATTTCTGTTATTTGTTCCTCTTTCACTTCTTCTGGTTTTTCGTGTGGTTTTCTTGGTTTCTTCCAAGATTTTGTTTCTGCAGTTTCCTCTACTTTTTCTTCAGGCTTTTCATCTGGTTTCTTTGTATCCTTTATTGGTTCCACGGTTATTTTCTCTTCTTCTTCTTTGTCATCGTGTTTCTTTTCCTTTCGAGCTTTTTTGAGCTTTGTAGCTTCTTTTGTCCACGGTAGTGGTTCCTCTAATTGTGGTTCTGCCTTGTCTGTTGTTTTATCTTCCGTAATTTCTGTAATTTGTTCCTCTTTTACTTCCTTTGGTTTTCTTGGTTTCCTCCAAGATTTTATTTCTACGGTTTCCTCTATTTTTTCGTCAAGCTTCTCTACAGGTGTTTCTGCATCCTTCACAGGTTCAGTAATTACTTTTTCCTCTTCTTCTTTGTCTTCGCGTTTCTTTTCCTTTCGAGCTTTTTTAAGCTTTGTAATTTCTTTTGTCCACGGGACCGCTTCTTCCAACTGTGGTTCCGCTTTTTCTGTTGCTTTATCAAGTGGTGCTGTATCTTCCGTGATTTTTTTTATTTGTTCCTCTTCCACTTCTTTTGGTTTTTCTTGTGGTTTTCTTGGTTTCCTCCAAGATTTTGTTTCTATAGTTTCCTCTACTTTTTCTTCGGGCTTTTCGTCTGGTTTCTTTGCATCCTTTATGGGTTCGACAATTACTTTCTCTTCTTTTTCTTTGTCTTCGTGTTTTTTCTCTTTTCGAGCTTTCTTCAGTTTTGTAACTTCTTTTGTCCAAGGTACTGGTTCTTCCAATAGAGGTTGTACCTCTTCAGTTGCTTTATCGAGTTGCGTTTTATCTTCAATTACTTCTGTTATTTGTTCCTCTTTCACTTCTTTTGGTCTTTCTTGTGGTTTTCTTGGTTTCCTCCAAGATTTGGTTTCTACAGTTTCCTCGACTTTTTCTTCGGGTTTTTCTGTTGGTTTCTTTGCATCTTTTACTGGTTCAACAATTACTTTTTCCTCTTCTTCTTTGTCTTCGTGTTTCTTTTCTTTTCGAGCTTTCTTGAGTTTTGTAACTTCTTTCGTCCAAGGTACTGGTTCTTCCAATAAAGGTACTGTCTCTTCAGTTGCTTTATCGAGTGTTGTTCTGTCTTCTACAATTTCTGTTATTCGTTGCTCTTTCACATCTGTTGACTTTTCTTCTGGTTTTCTTTGTCTTCTCCAAGATTTAGTCTCTATAGTTTCCTCCACTTTTTCTTTGGTTTTCTCAGGCTTCTCTGCGTCTTTTACTGGTTCGATAATTACTTTTTGATCTTCGGTTTTATCTTCGCGTTGCTTTTCTTTACGAATTTTCTTGAGTTTTGAAACTTCTTTTGTCCACGGAACTGGTTCCTCTAATTGAGGTTCCGCCTTTTCAGTTGCTTTATCAGATGTTTTAAGTTCTGTGATTTCTGTTATTTGCTCCTCGGTTACCTCTTGCGACCGATCTTCTGGCTTTCTTGGCTTCTTCCAAGTTTTTGTTTCCACTGTTTCTTCGATTTCCACATATTCTTTCTTTTCCACTTTTGTCTTCGTTGGAACTTTTGGCTTTTCTGTGTCTTTTGAAACGGGTTTGAGAGTAACTTCTTCAATTTCTTCTTTCACTAAAGGTTTTTGTTCTTTGCGAGTTTTCTTAAGTTGTGCAACTTGTTCTGTCCATGGTATTTGTTCTTCTGGTTTAGGTTGCACCTTTTCTGATGGCTTCTTTGGTTTCTTTTCTTCTTCCATAATTTCAGTCACCTCTTCTTGTTTAACTTCTTCTACTTGTTGGTCGCCTACTTGCGGCTTTTCTGGTTTTCTAGGCTTTCTCCATGATTTGGTCTCTACAGTCTCCTCTATTTGTACAACCTCTTTCGTTTCTATCTTTTCGGAGGGTTTCTTAGGCTTTCGTTCTTCTATTATTTCCGTTATTTGTTTCCGTTGAACATCCTGTGTTTCTTCTGCTGCATCTTTGGGCTTTTCCGGTTTTTGTGGTTTCCTCCATGACTTTGTATCGGTTTGCTCGACTTCATGAATTTCTTCCTTTACTATTTTTTCCGGTTTTTCTTCTGGAGCAACCTTTGCTTCCTTAACAACTGGTTTAAGAGATACTTCTTCAATATCTTCTTTTTCAGTTAGTTTCTTTTCTTTGCGCGTTTTCTTAAGTTGTGCAACTTGTTCGGTCCATGGTACAGGTTCTTCTGTTTTTGGTTGAAGTTTTTCCGCGGGTTTCTTTGGTTTTTTCTCTTCCTCTGTGATTTCTGTCACTTGTTCTTGTTTAATATCCTGTACTTCCTCTTGGCCCATTTTGGGCTTCTCTGGTTTTCGCGGGGTTCTCCATGACTTTGTTTCTACAGTTTCTTCTGTCTCTACAACCTCTTTCCCATCTGGAGTAACCTTTGTTTCTTTTGTTATAGTTTTAAGGGTAATATCATCGACTTTTTCTTTCTCAATTTCTTTTTTATCTGTACGTGTTTTCTTTAAGTGAGCAACTTGTTCAGTCCATGGTACTGATTCCTCTAGTTCAGGTTGTATCTTTTCTAAAGGTTTCTTTGGTTTCTTTCTTTCTTCAGTAACCTCTGTTGCTTCTTCTATAATCTCCTGTTGTTCACCTACTAAAGGCTTTTCTGGTTTTCGAGGCTTTCTCCACGATTTTGTTTCTACAATTTCTTCTACTTCCGCCGTTTCCTTCTTTCCTACTTTCTCTTTAGGTTTCTTCACTTCTTCCGGTTGTCCGTCTTTTGAAATAGGTTTAAGAGTCACTTCTTCGAGCTGTTCTTTTTCGCTTTCTTTCTTTTCTTTGCGGGTTTTCTTCAACTGTGCAACTTGTTCGGTCCATGGTATTGGTTCCTCTGGTTTAGGCTGAATCTTTTCCGAAGGTTTCTTTGGTTTCTTTTCTTCTTCCAAAACTTCAGTTACTTGTTCTTGCTCACTTTGCGTTATTTCTTCTTGTTGTGCTTTCGGCTTTTCTAATTTTCGAGGTTTGCGCCAAGATTTTGTTTCTATTGTTTCTTCTGTGTCCACTACCTCAATTTTTTCTGTTTCTTTAGTAGGAATTGATGGTTTTTCCGTAGGAAGTTCCTTTGTATCTTTAATTGTAGGTTTAAGAGCAACCTCCTCGATTGCTTCTTTCTCAAGTGGTTTCTTCTCTTTGGGAGTTTTCTTGAGCTGTGATACTTGTTCGGTCCATGGTACTGCTTCCTCTGGTTTTGGTTGAACTTTTTCTATTAATTTCTTTGGTTTCTTTCCTTCCCCTACGATTTCGGTTACTTCTTCGTGTTTAATTTCTTCCACTTGTTGTTTGCCCAGTTTCGGCTTCTCTGGCTTTCCGGGTGTCCTCCATGATTTTGTTTCTACAGTTTCTTCTGTTTCTGTAACTTCTTTTCCATCAGGCGTAATTTTTGTTTCCTTTGTCACAGTTTTAAGGGCAATGTCATCGACTTTCTCCAGTTCAATTTCCTTCTTATCTTTACGTGTTTTCTTCAAGTGTGCAACCTGTTCAGTCCATGGGGTTGGTTCTTCTGGCTTAGGTTGTATTTTCTCAACAGGTTTCTTTGGTACCATTCCTTCTCCTACCACTTCTGTCGTTTGTTCTTGTTCAAGTTTTTGAATGTCTCCTACTTTAGGCTGTTCAGGTTTTCGTGGTTTCCTCCAAGATTTTTCTTCAACAGTTTCTTCTTCTCTTTTCGTTTCCACAACTTGTTTCTCTTGTATTTTCATTGTGGGTTTTTCCGGTTTTTCGCCTGGGGCAACCTTTTTATCTTTTACTACGGGCTTAAGTGTAACCTCCTCGATTTGTTCAGTTTCCGTTTCTTTCTTTTCCTTACGAGTTTTCTTTAATTGGGCAACCTGTTCGGTCCATGGTACTGGTTCTTCAGGTTTAGGTTGGACTTTTTCGATAGGTTTCTTAGGTTTCTTTTCATCCCCCACAACTTCTGTTATTTGCTCTTGTTCAGTTTCTTGACTTTCGCCTACTTTGGGTTTTTCTTGTTTACGCGGCTTTCTCCAAGATTTTGTTTCTGCAGTTTCCTCATGTTCTACAACCGTTTTCTCTACTTTCGCTATAGGTTTTAGGGAAATTCCTGGTTTTTCTGGGGTTTCTATTATATCTTTTGTAGCTGGTTTAAGTGCAACTTCCTCTATTTCTTCTTTTTCAGCTTCTTTCTTTTCTGTATGTGTTTTCTTTAGCTGGACGGTTTCTTTCGTCCAAGGTACGGGCTCTTCTTTTTTAGGTTCAGTCTTTTCAGGTATCTTTCTAGGAATTGCTTTACCTTCAACACTTTCTGTTGTTACTTCTTGCTCTATTTTTTGTACATGTTTTTCTGTCACTTTTCCTGGTTTTTTTGGTTTTTTCCATAGTTGAGTTTCGTCAACAGTTTCTACTTCTTCTTTGGTTTCTACTCTCTGTATAGGTTTTAAAACAGATTCTGATTTTTGAGAAACCGCAGTAGTGTCTTTTGTAACAGGTTTGAGCGAAACTTCTTCTCCCGTTTCTTTAATTGTTTCTTTTCTTTCTTTAGGCGTTTTCTTCAACTGGGCGACTTCTTCAGTCCAAGGTACAGGTTCTTCTTTTAGAGGTTCTTTTTCAATTACCTTCTTTGGTTTCTTTTCTACGCGGCCTGGAATTTCACTTACTTGTTCTGTTGGCATTTCTTCCTCCTTCGGTTTTTCAGGTTTACGTTGCGTTCTCCAACCTTTTACTTCTAGCTTTTGTTCAGAAATTTCTTCAGTAGTCGTTTCTTCCGGCTTTTTAGTTTTACGTAAAGTTTTTTCAACTTTTTCGTCAACTTGAAGAGTCTGAGAGGTGTCCAATTCTTGCTTAGTTTCAATTATTCGTCTATCATCCTTACCAACAATTTTTGTTTCTTCAACTTCTACGCTAGTTACAGGTTTTTGTTCTCTAGGTGTTTTCTTTAATTGGACGGGTTGTTGATTCCATGGGATTTCTTTTTCTTCAATTTCTTTTGGTTTAAGAGGTAGTGTTTGTTTGTGTTCTTTGATATCTTTGTCAATATGTACTTGAGTAGTGTCTTCTATTTGTTGAGTAACCACCTTTTCTCCTGTGGTTTGTTTTAAAGGTTTCTTGCCTAATGGTTTCAATTCACCTTCTGTGGGCTTTTCTTTTGGTGCTACTTTTGTTCTGCGTTCGGCAGATTTTAAGCTTACATCTTCTACTGTTTCGTGTACAACTTCTTTCTTTTCCCAAGGCGTTTTCTTCAACTGAACTGCTTCTTGCGTCCATGGAGCCTGTGAAGGTGCTGGCTGTTCAGTTACTTCTGGTTTTTCTTCTTGAGGTTTCTTGGGCTTCCTCCAGCCTTTAGTTTCAAGCTGTTTTTCTTCAATTTCTTGAACAGTTTCTGTTGTTTTCGTTTCAGTTGGTTTTCTCGGTTTGCGCCAACCTTGTACCTGCACGTCTTCTTGTTCAGTTTCTTCCGTAGTTTCTTGTTTGGTTTTCCTCAAATCTTTAGGTTTTGCATCTTTTGTTATAACTTGTTTTGTGGTTTCATCCACCTGAAGAATGGAAGTGTCTTCTAAATCGGTTCTTATTTTTTTACCACGTTTGAGTTGTACATCTTCGATTGTTTCCTTTGGTATTTCTTTCTTTTCAACTGGAGTTCTTTTAAGTTTTATTTCTTCCTGAGTCCATGGTACTGGTTCTTGCTTACCACGAAGTTGATCTAAACTACGATCTCTTGGTCTTGGTTTACGAGTAATTTGTTGTTCTTCGGTTACTTCTAAAGTAGACGTATCTTCCTTGGTTAAAATTCCTTTCTTGGGTTTTCTCCAATCTTTGGTTTGTGGTTGTTGACTCGTAGGTTTTATTTGATCTAAACTACGATCTCTTGGTTTTGGTTTTCGTTTAGTTTGCTGTTCTTCTGTTACCTCTAAAGTAGAAGTATCTTCTTCCGTTGTTAATATTCCTCTTCTGGGTTTACGCCAATCCTTAGTTTTCGGTTGCTGAGTAGCGGTTTCCTTTTCGGATTTTTCAATTTCGAGAAGTGTAGTGTCCTCAACCTCGCCCCATTTTGCTAGAGATGCTTTATCTTTAGGTTTCTTGACCTCTTGTAATTGTGCGCTTTTTGACGTTGGTTTTTTAAATCCTTTCAGTTCTACGTGTTCTAATTCTTCTTTTGATAATTCTTTAGTTTGTTTAGTTGGCTTCAATTGAACATCTTCTATTGTCTCTCGGGGTATATCTTTCTGTTCCCTTGGGGTCTTTTTGAGTTTAATTTCCTCCTGTGTCCATGGTTGAGCCTGTTGCGGGCCTGGTAATTGTTGATCTTTTGGTCTTTGTACTCCGGGTGTAACACGTCGCCATGGTAGGGACTCATCACCCTGAGGTAATGTTTCAGCATCAACGGGTTGGCTACCACGTGGCCCACCAACTCCATCGACGAATTTCGTTTGACCAGGTCCTACCTGTGTTGAACCAGGCTGACCGGGTTTTATTACGGAAGGTTTTCCTTTTTGGTCAGAAACGGGAACGCGAGTGAACTTTCCTGGACGCCCTGTAATGTTGGCAATTTGTCTATGTGTCGTTTTAAAAATATACAAGGAAGCAAAAGCGTTACAAATTAATGTTTAAAGTCCTAAATTAAAAATAAGAATTTTAAAAACTTATTAATGTAAGACTGTTGGCGTCCAATAAATATCTTTAAGGCATTCTTAAAATAAATCCTTGATAAATCAAAGTGGAGTAGGAGGTAAGCATCATTAGTTTTAAACGCATATAGGGGAACGTCACACCGTTGGTAACGCCGCTATTTTTAAAGGTTTGTATAATTCGGTGTTAATCTTCGCATGAATCATCGCATTGGTCCTTGCACGCAGCAACGCACTCTTGGAAAAATGTGCGTGAAAATCCGCCGTGGTGGGAGAGTTCAAACCCCACGATCGTACAACTTTCCGTGGATAGCGGGACCAAAGCGTCTATACGGCACACACGTATTTTTGGCGCGAGTGAGGTTACACGTGCAAAACGAAGCTTCTTCGAGTTTTTGTGCGGTGGTTTAAAAATGCTCAAAGTGCGGTTTATGTGAAAAGTGCGGGACAATACGCTGGATTTTGTAATATTAGGCCGTGTAAAATTTAATAAAGTTTTGTACGATTATAATATGGGAATTAATATGTTTATGTTAATTCCCAACACTATTTTTTCAAATAACAAAAGTGCATTACATTTTGCACGGCCACTATTTAAACCGGTTGAACGGTTCCGCTAGAAAATTATGTAGGTTAAAGTTTCTAATTGTAAAGTTTCCAAGTGATAATGTTAACGTTACTTTTCCTTGTTGTTGTTGTTTTTTTTTTTATTAAACCTGCTTGTGTACGTAATAATAGTTTTAAACTATGACATAATATGCAGCTGTTAACTAGTTGTCCTTATTATTGTAAACTTGAGTCATTATTTTTCAGGTACAAATATAGAATAGTAATAGAAATAGCTTCTGAAATCAACAGAAACTATCTCTGTATCTACACCTGTCCATTTTTAACTTCTTAGCTCATAATGCCTTTTATTCATTTATTAATATAACTATTGTGTCATATTTGCGAAACGCTCTAGTGTTTATCTGATTGTAATTGAAGTAGTCATAAAACCATTTATAAATTAACTGTTTGTTTACTCGACTAATTAATTAGAAATGCTCCTTTGGTCTAATTAAATTAGCTTTCCTGCAGTAGGTTTCTCCAAGTTGCATTATTAAAAGTAGATTTAGTAGAACAATAACTGTCTGCTGGGTTGTTTCGCCGACTCTTGATCAACGAGCTGACAGCATTTTGGAATTGGGCCAGTCAAAGTCTAGTAAATTGCTGTGACTCAGGTGATTTTCGTCATCGGTTCATCGGGTGCAGTCCAAAAATTTAACAAAGGTGCGCAGAGAGTGGGTCATAACGAGCTATTGTTTACTCTAGAGTCGTTGCTTCCTCAAAATCTATTTCGGGTAAAGTTCGAAATAGATTCGTGAAATTCTGAGAATTTTTCTAATTAGGTGAGCGTCTTACAACTGAAGTTGGCGATGCATTTGGCCCGTGGAGTCGTGCTCGTGGATGCATAATTCGAGTACTCAAGGCGAGATTGCGTCGAGTGATTATAAGAATTTGTAATAAGCAAAACTCTGGCAAGGTATATTGAAGTCGCAAGGGTCTCCTAATTTAGATCGGTAATGTAATACACGTCAAGTTGAAAATAGTTCTCCGCGTGTGTCACGCTGCACACGACCCCACAGTTCTTAGTTGAGTTTTACACTCTGCTTTAAGCAACACGATCTTTTCGTTTTAAAATAGATTGTACTCATTTTTGTTTAACACTATTTACGATATAATTGGTTTTATGAGTACTTCTTGTTCACTTAAATGTGTTTTGGCAAATAATCTGCACTTATTTAAGTAATTTTCACTTTTCCTTCTTCTATTTTTAGAATTACGAGTAGAATTACACTGTAAATGTATATATGTATTATATTTGAATAAAGGTTTGCTTTATTTTTTGTTGTTTGTATGACTTAAGAGTGTTGAGGTTGATGCACTTGAAAACTCAAATATAGTCATGATAACAGCCTTTTATTTTAATAATGCGTTTAACGATACATTTGACAATATAATAATAATAATTATACACAAGCACAGCTTTTTAACAGATTAGTGCGAAGCCGAAAGTTCAATCCTATAAAAAACATCATCACTTGGAACTTCAACAACGTGACAACCACCCGATTTAACAAGATAAAGTCTCTTACACGAATGGAAATATGCAAAAATTTCAAGTGAAAAGAAACAGTTATTGCAAATTTTCCAATAAATTAACACACTACTGAGGCGAAAATAATAACACAAATATAAATGTAACAGCTTACATAAATTAATTAAGTGACATTAAAATGTTGGTTGATTTTCTGATGGAATTATTCAGTTGAGATATAATAAGTACATAAATTGACAGCCATGAATCATAGGTATAAATCAAAGAAATTATTTCTTACTTTTGACGGTTAATTTCGCAGACCGCTCAACTTGCCCAGCGGACGTTGTTGCTCGAACCGTAAAGGTACCACTGTCTTCTTCGTACGTATTCGCAATCAGAAGAATGGCATTGTTTCCTTCGTGGATCATCTGGAAAAATTAAAACACCTCCATTAATACACTTGCTTCAACGCTGCACCAACAACAAATAACACGCAGCTCTCTGATTGTTACAAAATAAGCGACCCTAATACTGTTTTTCTACTCAGTTCACTGGTTTGAAACAAGCACGCTAATTAACATTGAAGGCTTAATTTCATGATAGGGAATTGTATTTCTAATTGGTCCCCTTCATCATTGAAGCAAATAAAACACGCCAAGTAAAAGATATAACAAATCGTTGTTGAAGCAGATTCAATGTGATTCGACCAGTAAAACATTTTTCATTTTTTGACCTACGCAAAATTGATCCTATAGATTTGTAAGGGTTCAATGTCGTTAACTCGTACATTTGTGGGTGTATTTCATTCACCCGAATTGTTGGGAAAAGCTCCAAATTCTATCGATCGAACGACATATCAACGACCTTGTTCAATGTCTCCTTGATAACCGTTCCAATGTGAAACTTGCGGTATTTTATTGTAAATTCCTTGCGTGTTGAAAGCATCTTTACCAGGTTGTTTGAATTGGCTAACGAAACCCATATAGTTTATAAGAGCCGGCTCTAAAAATAGCAAGCTCGCACATGCAAGACGCGTCTAATAATTTAGTTACTGTAGACGCTATTCCACCTGTACTTCATTACTGTCCTACTCTTGTGTCACTTATGACAGTGATGAGTGTAATTTTGGCTTAATAACTATAGGTTGTTGGCCAACTTTTTTATTTTTCTAGCGGCATATCTCTTACTCATTACTCACTCGTGGCTGTGACAACGTACTGACTAATAGCTTATAAAAGTCTTAACTTTATGGCAGTATAATAGGTCAGAAAAACGAAAATACAATATTCTGATTTTAAATTTTAAAACCCGAGTAGTTTTGTTTTCCTCTTCTAATAAACTTACTTATAGCTGCAATTCTACTTGTAAACTAAGTGAAAATTCCCTAACCAATTCTAACAGTGAGAGCATCTCAGAACTAACAATACCCTTATATGGCAAGGTAAATAATATATTTACCTTAAAATCTGGAGATTCTGGTATAAGGAAGCCTTCTCTCAACCACTGAATTGTAGGTTTAGGTTTTCCAGCAACGGCAGTTTTGAACTGAGCGGGACTACCCTCTGGTACGATAATGTCCTTGATGGGTGTTAAAGAAGGCAAAACGTCTTGACTGTCCGGAGCCAACACCCTCAAATTAGCTTGTGAGGTGACAGTTCCAGCAGGATTATTAGCGACACATTTGTAAACGCCTTCATCCTCAGGGAAAGCTTCTGAGATCTTTAAGGTATAAAGGTCCTGATCTTTAACCATCTGGAAATACTTGGATGGTTTAATGACCTTTTCTCCCTTTTGCCACTTGATTTGTGGAGCGGGTTTAGCGGAGATCTTGCACCGGAAAGCTACTGACTGGCCTTCGCGAATGGTTTGGTCCTTTAAAGGTTCAATTACAGTTGGGGCTTTTTCAGCGCCAGGGGTTGTTGGTTTAGAGGGTTTGGATGGGGTTGAAGGAGCTTGGACGATGCATTCTGCCTCGCAACGAGCTTCTCCTGCACTATTGATAGCGACGCATTCGTATTTTCCAGAATCTTCTGGTACGACTTCGATGATCAAAAGAGTGTATACTCCATCCTCTTCCAAAGTCTTATATCGAATATCAGGAGTTATTTTCTTACCACGTTTTAACCAATATACGTCGATTGGTTTTGTGCCATTAATACGAGCGTCAAATCTCACTAATTGTCCAGAAGTTGCGCGTGCATTTTGCACCGTCGATACAAAACTGGGAGGTATTTTTCCTCCTTTAGTTTGTTGTCTACGTTCTTCTACCACTAAGTTGGCACTGCATTTAGCACTGCCTCCTCGGTTTTTAGCAACGACGGTAAAAACTGCAGAATCTTCAATGAACACTTGACGAATGACGAGAATTGATTTGGTACTAAAGGTGTAGATTTTGAAGTCAGGAGAGCTCTTAATAGGGAAATCTTCACGGAACCATTCTACGGTAGGTAAAGGATCGCCATCGAATTCAACTTCGAATCGTGCTTGTTCTTGTTCGAAAGCACGGCAGGGTTGGACTTTTTTGGTAAATACTGGAGGGGTTGATGGAAGTACCTGTCCTTGTACTACACGTTCTTGTGTTTTACCCTTATGCTCCATGTCAGTAGTTTCAGTGGCCGTAATATGGCGTGTTATTTCAGTGTCGCCTTTCTTTTCTTTCTGGGTCTGCTTCTGTTTTGTTACGTACACTTCTCGGCCGTGTACTGCAGATTCCGTTGGATCCGGAGGGTAAGCTCCCTTTTTGGAATCAATATCAACCTCAGTAGTGTGCAAAAGCTGTTTGCCTTTTTCGGTTTTTCTCAGCTGTACCTGTTGAGCATGTGGTAGGGTGGGTATGGGTTCGTCATCTCTTTCTTCTGGTCCTCGTTCCCTGGAAAAAATAACTTTCCAAAATTTTGCAACATATTTATGCAACGAAAAACTTACAAGTTTTCTTGATATTTTTGGGCCATGCCTTTCGCCATAGAACCTTGCATAACCTTCTCGCCAGGAATGGCAAACTGATGAGTTGATTCTCTGAGCTTGATTTCTTTGGTAACCTGCTCACTTTCCAAACCTTGCAATTTGTTGAAGTATTCTTCATTTTTCCTTTGCTTCACTGAATGTTGCCATTCAGCATCAGGTTCCTTATACTGTTTCGGCTGTATATGCACTGTATGTTGGCGGCCTGATTCTTGGAAAGCCGCATTACGTTCATCAAATACTCGTTCGAGTTCGGTATTTTCACGCTCTCTTTGGTATTCGGCAGATTCGATATCATACCAAGCTAAACATAAACAATTATTGAGGCAAATGCTAAAAAGCGCATGTGAATATGAGACAAAGGCACAATACACAAGAACGATAAATGATACCCAGAACAGAACAAGGCTACACATGCATATACATATATAACATCTTGAAAATGGGGACGCTTTATACCTACTTTTAATTCTCATACCTTTCAGGTCCTCCGATGTCAGCAAGCATGAAAAAACAGCTCGATGACTGGCATCCAAGCATCTTGGAGAGGAAGAGGAGTAGGAGTATAATAAGTAGTGAGTGTCAATTTAATAGTTTTTGTGTTAATGCTCTTAGGCTGCTTGTTTTAATATTATTTAACCGGCTTAACAGCTCATGGTGCATGTGCATGATTGTGTATTGTGCAAGGCATTGATTCTTGTATATTTTGCAGTAAGATGAAATTAAAGAACCCGCAGCATCACGAGGTTCTTTATTTCGTAAATGTAATACTCACGTCTTGGCGCATTTTTCAAAACACCCCTGTAGTCATCGTGTCTTGGAATAACATTCAGTTCCGTTTCGGCAACTGCTTCTCCGACAGAGCTCCTTGCTATAACTTTAACTTTTCCGGTATCATATTGACGTGTTTTTGGTATATCCATGTGGTACATTCCATCGTAGGTAAGTTTGTAGCGAGAACCATTAACGACGGTACTGTCGTTGATAAGCCACATTACTCGAGGACGAGGATGGCCGGTTACGCGACAGCAGAACCTGGCCCATTCTCCTTCCTCTACGGTGCATAGTTCTGGTTTACTTACAAATACTGGAGCAGATTTGGGTTTGCTTTCTTCTTCTGGTTCTTCAGGAACACTGGAATAAATTATACATCAGAAATTTGTGTAATTTTAGTGTCTCGAAATTACTTACACTTGCCATGCGGCTTCTAATTCACGGATTTTTTCAATACTCTTCATTCCCTTTGGTAATTGAGAATCGTAGATAATGCCGGGCTTGCCTGCTGTTTTAATTATTGCCCGCGTTTCATCCATACCGTACAAATTAGTGGCACGGCATACGTATTCGCCGCTATCTTCAGGGTAAACCCATCCAAAGTTCATAGCTACATAACCGAAGTCGTAAATAGGTGTAAAGCGATTTTCTGTTGACAGAATTAGTATTAGTAATTAGTAACTTTTTAAGTTGATATAATCTTACTGTGTGGTAGTGGTTTTCCATTAAGGAACCATTCTACTTTCATGTTGGGATCACCAACAGGAGCAAGTTGACACTCGAATTTCGAGGTCTGCATTTCCACCAATTCAGTTTGGTCTTTAATTTGGGTTACAAATCGTGGAGGTTGTTTCTTATCCGCATCGTACAGATCATCTTCAGTAAGATGGATTTCTGAAGTGTATTTTTTGATAGCAGCCTCCATCTGCATCAACGTTTCGGACCTCTTCATTCCCTTTGGTACTTGATTTTGTAAAATAATATTTGGTAGTTGCTTGCAAGAGACGTTAGCTCTTGTAAAATCTTCACCGTAATCGTTTACAGCACGGCAAACATATTCTCCGGAATCTTCAGCATAAAGGTATAGAATATCTAGGGAAACAAAACCCATATCGAACATGTTTCTGAAACGATGTCCCATAGGTAGAGGTTTTCCGTTTCTGTACCATTCAATCCTTAATTTGGGATCTTCTTTGGGTTCTACTCGGCATTCGAAGTGAGCCGATTCTGATTCATCAACAGTCACAGATTCAATATGAGTGATGAACTTAGGTGGTCCCATGGGAGCATCTTCTTTTGGAGGGGCGGAAACAGGTCCACCCTTTTCGAGTTCTTTCAGCTTCTCAGCGCTCATTCCCGAAGGAAGCTGAGATTCCGTATCAATGCTTGTCTTAGTTGTGCAAGTTACGATAGCTTTGGTTGTGCAAGAACCCCATTTGTTGGTAGCTCTGCAAATGTACTCTCCTGCATCGCGAGAATATGAGTAGTCCATATCTAAAGCAATGAAGCCGAAGTCGTTTACCGTATGTACACGTGAACCGGTAGCAAATGGTTTGCCGTTATGGAACCAATCAATACGCATAGTGGCGTCGTTAGCTGGTTCAACTCTACAGTCAAAGTGGATTGGACCACCTTCCGGTACATCGACATTGTCTTTAATTTCAACGATAAACCTAGGTGGATTAGGTGTCTCTTCTTCTGGTAAAATTTCGTCTTTCTTGTGCAAGATTTCTTCAAGCTTTTGAATGCTCTGTGTTCCGGAGCGGAAGTTGGTTGGTAGTTGTGGTTCAAGAATAATTCCTTGTCTGCCACGTACTTGCAATTGGCATGATACAGTGGCTTCACCATGTCGGTTGGTGGCTTTGCAGGTGTATAAACCTGAATCGCGTTGGTATACGCCAGCAACTTCAAGGATCACAAAACCAAAATCATTAATGGTTTTAATTCTAGAACCAGCCCACAGAGCCTTTCCATTATGGAACCACTCAACTCGCATACTTTGATCGTTAACTGGAATCAGCCTGCATTCAAAGTGGGCTAATGAGTTTTCGTTTAGAGTAAGATCTGATGGAGTAGTAATAAATTCTGGTGGCTTTCCACTGTCTTCTTCTGGCGACATTGGGGTCGGGGCAGCCCCCAATCCTTCAAGTTCCGCAATTTTGTCAATAGTGCCTTCCATACCCTTGGGAAGTTGCGATTCCAATATGATGCTTCGTTTGCCTTGTACCTTCATTGTAGATGTGGTAACTGCTTGTCCGTACTCGTTATACGCCCTGCACGAGTATTCACCAGAATCTTCTGGGTATACTGGAGATATCTCTAAGATAACGAAGCCGAAATCATTGAATGTGCGGAATCTTGAACCAGTTCTCAAAGGCTTGCCGTTCCAGTACCATTCAACCTAATTATGAAATTTTAGTTTAATACTGCTTAGAGAAAATATAATCTATTTACCTTTAATTTTGAGTCATCTGTTGGGATCAGACGACCTTCAAAGTGTGCACTTTCGCCTTCTCGTAAGCTGTCGATATTCGATAATGGAACGGTAAATACGGGAGCTTTACCTTTCTCTTCGATAGTGGTTTCTTCTCTCTGCCGTACTAGTGAGTCTTCTAGAGTCTGGATTTTTTCCAGTCCTCCTTCCATGCCCTACAAAATAGAACGTTAGGTTTGTCCGAATATTTTATCTTCGGGAAATACTCACCCGCGGGAGTTGCGAGTCCAGGATTAAATTAGCCTTCGAGACGCACTTCATCGTTGCTTTGGTAGAATCTTCGCCGTATTTATTGTATGCTCTGCACTCGTAAGTGCCAGAATTTTCTTCATAACAATAGAGAATGTCTAGGATTACTATTCCAAAATCGTGGAAAGTACGGTATCTGTGTCCGTGTGGTAACTTTTTGCCGTTATAATACCATTCTACTACTAAGTCAGGGTCAGTAACTGGTGTTAAACGTGCTTCGAAATGAGCACTTTGTCCTTCTACCAATCTTGCAATATTTTGAATTTGTGTGATAAATTTAGGTGGTTCTGTAATTGGGGTAGCTGGAGCTTGCTGTTGTTGTCCTTGAAGACTTTCAAGTTCTCGGATTTTAGCAAGAGAATCGGGCTGTAAGCTATCTGAAAATACGCCGCCTCTTCCAGAAGCTGAAATGGTAGCGCGGGTGAAATCTTCACCAAATTTGTTGCTAGCCCTGCAAACATATTCACCAGAATCGTGGCTTTGAACATAAGAAATGTCCATAACAACGAAACCAAAATCGGAAACAGTTTTTATACGAGATGACTGCAATATAGCTTGTTCATTATGGAACCATTCTATCTTCAGATTAGGATCATTAGTGGGTACTACAGTACATTCAAAGTGAGCGGATTGGCCATCTTTAAGGCCAACAATGTCTTTGATATGCGTGGTGAACTTGGGCTTTTGTCCCTTGTATTTATCGACACATTGAAGAGTAACACTTTGCTCAGCTTTGCCCCACTTGTTGGTTGCGCGGCATGTGAAAGTACCAGAATCTTCGATTTTGGTTCCGAGAACTTCTAAAACAACCATTCCGAAAGCGTGCACAGTGCGTAACCTGTGGCTTGCAGCAATAGTTTTGCCGTTATAGAACCATTCAACGACCATTGTTTGGTCGCCAATTGGTGTAAGTCCAGCTTCAAAGTGAGCGATTTCTCCTTCACTCAGGTTAACGAGATGCGTAAATTCGGAAGTAAAAACTGGAGCATGTCCTTCATCGCTCTCAATTTTGGGAGCTTCACCTCGTTGGAGGGAGTCTTCGAGATCTTGAATTCTTTCAAGACCTTCTTTACCTTTAGGATGCTGTGTACGTTCAATCAGGTTAGATTTGCTTGTACAGTATATGGTAGTAGATGTGAATGCCTCTCCAGACTTATTTGAGGCTTTACAGGTGTAAATACCTTGGTCACGTTCATAAGTGTCTGTGAGATCGAGAGTTACAAATCCAAAGTCACTTGTTAGTTTAAATCTGGAGCCATGATCAAGTGATTTTCCGTTAACGAACCATTCGATCTTCAAATTAGGATCATCTTTTGGTTCAACAGTACCTTCTAAATGGAGAGGTTGACCTTCCATCAATTTGAATTCTGGATTTAGCGGTATCGTCCATATTGGTTTACCAAACTGACTGTCAGGACCTGAAGCTTGGCGCTGATATCTGTTGGCAAGTTCATCGTCAACTTCCCGAACTTTATCGAAACCTGCTTTTCCTTGTGGATGTTGCGTGTCCCTAAAGATGCTTTCCTTTCCGGTGCAACGTAATGAACCAGATGTACTGGCTGATCCCTTACTATTTGTAGCTTTACAGGTGTACACTCCTGAATCTTCTTCGTAAGCATGAGAGATATCGAGTGCTATGAAGCCAAAGTCGTAAGTAGATTTATAGCGAGAACCGCTTGGTAATGGTTTTCCATTTATAAACCATTCAATTTTCATGGTGGGATCTTTAGAGGGTTCCACTTGACATTGGAAGTGAACGTTGTCACCTTCAGCACATTCAACGTTGTTTAAGTGGGAAATGAACATTGGTGTATCATAAGTAGGTTCTGCAGTTACCCTAGTTACCTCTGGTGGTCTTTCTAATGCCTCTAATTTTGGAATGGCATCGGGATGTAGCGAATGTCCTAAGAGCCAGTGTTTGTCTTCTACCTTAAGTGTGCAGGTAGAAATAGCCTCTCCCAATAGGTTGGTGGCTTTGCAGGTGTAAACGGCTGAATCGTCGCCCCGTACGCTATTAATCGACATGGTTACGTGTCCAAAATCAAACGTACTCTTTAGCCTAGTACCAGTTGTAAGAGAAATACCATTCTTATACCATTCAACTCTCAAGTTTGGATCAGCGCGCGGTTCAACTTGAGCTTCAAGGAATACGTGCTGTCCTTCAACGAGCTTGTCATAACTCTGCAAGTGAGTAGTGAACACTGGTGGTTGTTGAGGTGCTGTATCAATAAACTTGTCAGGTACTTTGTTCATTTCTGCTTCTTTAAGTTGAATCTTTTCCCAGGCATCCGGTTGCAGCGCCTCACGCATAATGTGGGAGCGAGATTTAACTTTCATCGAAATTGATGAAACAGCTTCACCGGATTTGTTAATTGCCTTGCAGGTGTAAACTCCTGAGTCTTCAGGTACGGTCGACATTATATCAAGTGTAACAAATCCAAAGTCGTTGGTTACACGTAAGCGAGAACCAAGTTTTAGTTCTACGCCGTTGACGTACCATTCGAATCGTAAACTAGGATCACCTACAGGTACAACTCTTGCCTCAAAGTGAGCATGTTGTCCTTCCCAAAGCTCAGTTGGCCCAGTAAGTAATTGAGTGAATATTGGTTTCTCGAACACGCGATCTGGTTCTTCAGGGCGTGGAGCAGCTGGTTGTTCGAGTTGTTGAATTCTCTTCATACTTTCTTCATGCTGGGTTTCCAGTTGGATACTAGCTTTGGCTAAAAAAGAAATTTTTCATTAGTTTCTAAAATTTTAATTTCAAAATGAAAGTACTTACTTCTAATTTTCATAGAAGCAGTCGTAACGGCTTCTCCAAGAGGATTTGAAGCTCTACACATGTAAACGCCTTGGTCTTCATCTCTTACATGAGTAATATCAAGTGAAACATATCCAAAATCGTGAACTTTAGTAATACGAGAACTGTCTTCGATGGGCTTTTCGTTTCTGAACCATTCTACTTTCAAGGTAGGATCTCCTACAGGAATCAAGCGGCATTCAAAGTGAGCCGTTTGACCTTCTGCAATACTATCAATATTTTGTAATGGTTGAGTAAATACAGGTCGTTGGCGTGTTTGAGGTTCGTCAACTTCTGGTCTCTTGTACGGTTGTTGTTCTTCTAGTTTCCGGATCTTTTCCAGTCCTTCAGGACGGTTTGAATCCAGAATAATGCTGTCTCTTGCGGTAACCTTCATGCTTATACTAGATTTGCATTCACCCAGGTTGTTGATTGCTTTTACGGAGTATTCACCTGCGTCTTCAGGTACGCAGTGACTTATATCTAAGGCTATGTAACCAAAGTCGAATGTGATATGGAATCTAGATGCAGAAGGTAACGGTTTGCCGTTGTGATAGAATTCAATGCGCAAGTTAGGATCGTGGATAGGTTCGACTTGTGCTTCAAAGTGAGCGGTTTGCCCTTCAAATACATGTGTTGTACCTCTCAATTCAGTAACTAATCTTGGAACAGTAGGTATTGGCTCTTCAACTTCAAGGCGAGTTGGGCGTCCTTGAGCTTCCAGTTCTCGAATTTTTTGTAAACCCTCAGGGTGATGAGTATCCAACAGAATGCTGCGATGACTTCCTACTTTGATTTGGCATGTATTCACTGCTTCACCAACAAGGTTAATGGCTTTGCAGATGTAAGTTCCACTGTCTTCAGGGTAGGCATAAAGGATGTCAAGTGCCACGTATCCAAAGTCATGGGTGGTCCTGAATCTGTGACCAGTCTTTAGTTTAACGCCATTTACATACCATTCAATTCTCAAGTTGGCATCGTTAATTGGCTCTACGCGACATTCAAGATGGGCGTGTTCTCCTTCTTTAAGATTTTCAAGACTGGTTAGAGGAGTTAAGAATACAGGGCGTTGAGGTGCTGCTTCCACTTCTTGACGTTGTGGACGTTCATAGCTCTCAAGTTCACGAATCTTCTTCAGTCGTTGCTCATCCAAGGTTTCAAGATGTAAGCCAGATTTACCTATAAAATAAAAGTTATAAGTAATTTCATAAGTTGTAATTGAGGATATGTTTGTTTACCAATTACGCTGACAGCAGCTGTAGTAACAGCTTCGCCAACAGCATTTCTGGCCCTACACATGTAGGTACCAGAATCTTCTTCATATGCGTATAAGATATCCAAAGCTACATAACCGAAATCGTAGGTGGTTTTGAATCGATGTCCGGTTTGAATTGGTTTTCCGTTGCAGAACCATTCCACTTTCATGGTGGGATCGTTAACTGGAGTCAAGGTGGCTTCAAGATGAGCACTTGTTCCTTCAGGTAAGTTTTCAATATTTTTAAGACTTTTGCCGAACTGAGGCTTCTCCAAAATAAGAGCATCTTCGGTGGCAACTTTTTTGTAACGTGAATCATCTTCAAGGTACTGGATTTTTTGTAAGGCTCCTTCGTGTTGAGTATCTCGGATAATGTTGGCTTTAGCTGTAAACGCATTATTGAATAGAAAAAGTTCTAAAAACCTATGTAAAAGAAAACAGTAAGCTTACTTGTAACTCTCGTGACAATTGAGGATTGTGCTTGACCTATACGGTTGGTAGCACGGCATGTGTATTCACCAGCATCTTCTCCATATACGGTAAGAACATCTAAACTTGCAAACCCGAAATCATACGCTGTACGGAATCTGTGTCCGGTAGTCAAAGGTTTGCCATTGTGCAACCATTCGACTTTCAGACCTGAATCAGGGTAGGGCTCAATGCGACATTCGTAGTGAGCGCTCTGGCCTTCAACTAACTCAGTAGGTCCATTTAGTTGAGTGCTGAACCTTGGAGCTTGTGTAACAATTATATCTTCTTCTTCACGACGCTGATATTTGCTTGTATCTTCAAGCTGGCGAAGTTTTTGAAGAGCTCCTTCATGTTGAGTTTCAAGTTGAAGAGCAGCTTTAGCTAAAATTGTATTTAACTATTAGATAAAGTTTTTGTAATAAATGTTTTACCTTACATTGTACAGCGAGGGTAGCTGAAGTAACGGCTTCCCCAAGTTCGTTTACGGCGCGGCAAGTATATGTTCCAGAATCTTCAGGATTTACGTATTTCATGTTAAGGGCTACGTAGCCGAAATCGTGCATGGTTGTAATACGATTAGCTGTAATAAATTTTACTTAGATTGAAACATGGTTGTGAAAGATTTAAAAACTTACAAGCTTGAATGGGCACTCCGTTACGACGCCATTCTACTTTGAGTCTAGAATCTCCAACAGGAATTAATCTTGCTTCAAAGTGCGCAGCTTGATTTTCTGCCACACGCAAATCTTTAATGGGCATAGTGAATACTGGCGCTTGAGATACATATTCCTCAGTGGCCGTTTGACGATGGTAACGAGAATGGTCTTCAAGTTCGTGTATGCGTTCTAACGCATTTTCGTTAACAGATTCCAAATAAATAGATTTCTTGGAGTGCACTACACAAACGCTGGAAGTTACGGCTTCTCCCACGGCATTTGTTGCACGACAGGTGTAAGTGCCCGAATCTTCAGGATAAGTATACAAAATGTCAAGAGCTACGAATCCAAAATTATTGGTTTCCGTAAATCTGGACCCTGACTTGAGCGGACGGTTGTTGTGAAACCATTCGACTTTCATAGTAGCATCCGATACAGGAATTAAACGGCATTCAAAATGGGCTCTCTGGCCCTCTCTGATCTCTATGTTTTTTAAAGACGTTGTAAAAATTGGTGCTTGAGTAGTAATTTCTTCCACGTCTTCTCTGCGTTGATAACGACTACGATCTTCCAAATGATGAATCTTCTCCAAACCTGTTTCATGTTGAGTATCCGTAACTATTTGACGGGAACTCCGACAGTCGAGAGTACAGGTTGTTTCATCAGAGCCGACAAGATTAACAGCGCGGCACGTATAAGTTCCAGAATCTTCGGCGATTAGATCAATAATGTCCAAAGCAACATATCCAAAATCGTGAATCGGTCTGAATCTGTGTCCAATTATTATTGGACGTCCGTTTTTGTACCATTCTACTTTCAGGTTAGAATCAGTTACTGGTTCAAGTTTACACTCAAAATGGGCATGTTGGCCTTCGCGCATATTGTCGATGCTTTTAGGTTTTGTGAGAAATCGTGGCTTGACGCTAATCACTTCATCCACGTGTTCAGAGCGCTTGTAACGAGAAGCGTCTTCTAAGTACTGGATTTTTTCCAAACCACTGGGATGTTGGCTTTCCAAAAGTAAGTCTTTCTTGGCCATGACTTTAACGGCACAAGAAGTTACAGCTTCGCCCAATTGATTTCTGGCCTGACAAGTGTAAACTCCAGAATCTTCAGGATACACACTAAGTAGATCCAGGGCTACATAGTCAAATTCATACGCAGGACGGAATCGATGTCCTGTTTTAATGGGACGTCCATTGCAAAACCATGCAACTTTCATGGTAGAGTCGCCTACTGGTTGTAAGCGGCATTCCATGTGTACATTCGTTCCCTCTACCGTATCAATATTATGAAGGGGTCGGGTGAATTGGGGGGCTTGCATTATGGTAACTTCTTCGGCAGCATGTTTACGATGACGAGATGCGTCCTCAAGCATCTGAATTTGCTCTAAAGACTGTTCATGCTGCGTATCAGTTACAATTCCTGAACGATCAATTACTCTTACGCAGGCTGATGTATGGGCTGTACCAAGTTGGTTGGTAGCTCTAACGGTATATTCTCCAGAATCTATAGCTGTAGCATGAATGATATCTAAAGCTACAAATCCAAAATCATGGTAGGTTCTGAATCTGGAACCGACGGTTACGGGCCTTCCATTGCAGAACCATTCTACTCTCATTGTGGGATCGCCCATTGGTTCAAGACGGCCTTCAAGGTGAATGTTTCTTCCTTCACCTACTGGTTGTGGGTCTGAAAGAGGTACTACGAAGATTGGTTTCGATTTACACAATTCTTCGATTTGATATTCTGGTTCAACATGGGGTGGTTTTTCCAAACGTTGAGTTTTTTCGTACGCAGTACGATGCATGCTTCTTGTGTCAATACTTGCTCGGGCTAAAAATGTAAAATTATGTATTATGTGATAGGAGTAAATTAAAAATTATAAACTTACTTTCAACTACCATGCTTGCGGAAAGTTGTGCTTCACCTAAAGCATTTCTTGCAACAACGGTGTATGTCCCGCTGTCTTCTCCTCTGACGCTGAGAATGTCGAGGGCTACATAGCCAAAGTCATGGTAGGTTTGTATTCTGTTAGCACTTTGAATGAGTTTTCCGTTATGGTACCACTCAAGTTTCATGGTTGAGTCATTTTGAGGCTCTACTCGAGCCTCAAAATGGGCACGTTGTCCTTCTACAATCTTATTAGTTCCTTTTAATGGTCCTAAGAATCTAGGTTTCTGTCTAACGGTAACTTCTTCATCTGTTTTGCGAGAGTAGCGGCTAGTATCTTCTAGATGTTGAATTTTCTCTAGACCCCCTGGATGTTGGGAGTCCATAACTATATCTTTTTTGCTAACCACACTGAGCTGAGCTGTGGTAGTCGCTTCACCTAAAGCGTTATATGCTCTACATGTATAGTTACCGACATCGTGTATTGTTACAGTTTTAATGGTTAAAGCAACATAACCAAAGTTAAAGAATGTTGTAATTCTTGAACTTGCTTCTACTGGTTTTCCGTCTTTAAACCACTCTACTCTAAGAGTGGAATCTCCAGTAGGTTCTAAACGAGCTTCGAAATGTGCAAAGCCACCTTCACGAACTCCGTGCTGATCTTTTATTGGCGTTTTAAATTCTGGTGGATACAAACTTTCAGGTGTTTCTTGTATGTATTTTTGATTCTGTTGTTGTTGATATGCTTCTAATTCGCCAACTTTTTCGATGTACCGTTGCTGTTCTGGAATACCCAAATCGCCAGTAACGGTAGATCGCACAAATACTTGTAAAGTGGCGGTACTAATAGCCTCTCCCATGCGATTCACAGCTCTCACAGTATATTTTCCTGCATCTTCGGCACGTAGGTGCATTATATTAAGGGAGACGTAACCGAAGTTGAAGATTGTTGATATGCGTGAGCTAGCTGTGATGGGTCTTCCATCCTTGTACCATTCCACCTTCATCGTGGGGTCGCTTACAGGCGTAAGTTGCGCTTCGAAATGAGCATTGCGCCCTTCCTGTAGCTCCCCGAGATCTTGGAGTGGACGGATGAAGTGCGGTTTCTGGGAAGAGGTTTCATCAAGGCTGTCTGTTCTTTGGTATTTTGAGTAATCTTCTAATTGTTTAATGTATTGTAAACTATCTGGGTGTTGGCTGGTGCTTTCTATGGAAGCACGGGCAGTAACGCTTAAATTAGCACGGGATTCGACGCATCCGGTGGCGCTCGTTACGCGGCATACATATTCGCCGCTGTCGCGAAGGATAATGCTTAACAAGTCCAACGCAATAAACCCAAAACGGAAGATGGCTGTTTCTCGGGAGCCTATAACATAATAACTGTTATTTATCTGAATTTTTTAACAAAACCATAGTTAGTACGTACTTGCTTCGAGGGATTTTCCATTAACGAACCATTCCACACGCATGGTGGGGTCGCCAACTGGCTCGATCCTGGCCTCGAAGTGAACCTTGCCACCCTCGAGTTGTACCAAATCGTGTAAGGGAATGATGAATTGTGGGGGAGGATAAATGCGATCCTCCTCTGCCCTTGGTAGGTATGGCTGAGCTGGTTCAACGTGTTTCAAGTAAATAACTTCAGGGCCAGGTTCGGGTCTGAAAAATATAATACATCAGTGAAAAGCATTTAAGGTTGTTAGTATTTACGTACTCTGGTTCGATGACTTTAGTCGGTCGGGGAAGGTGGAGGCGCCAGGGTTCAGATGTGGGACCTTGGGGTACTTCCACAAAAAGACGAGCCCTAGTGGCAGTGGAGCCAGCGACATTTTGGGCGGTACATTGATACCAGGCCGCATCCGACGCCTTGGCTCGCGAGATATCCAACGTAGAGGCTCCACTGTCTGTTGTAATACGCACTTCGGGGCTAGGCGTAACTGGCACACCATCCTTCTGCCAAGTGATTCGTGGTGTTGGAGTTCCGACAGCTCTTGCATGTAAAACTACCGGTTCTCCTTCTCTAACATTCGTTGTGGTAAAACGTTCTACAAATTTGGGAGCGACAACCTGTTCCTTCTCGATAACATTCAAGTTGCACTGGAATGACGTTTCTCCAGTCTTATTGCGTGCTACGCACGTTACCACGCCAGAGTCGTTTCGGTTAACGGTCGTGATCATAAGGGCGTGATTACCAGATTCATTCACCAAAATTTTATGATTGTGGTCGTCGGTTACTTGGCGACCGTTGATATACCACAGTACTTCAGGGTAAGGACGGCCGGTAACGCGACAGTCGAAACGGGTCATTTTACCTTCAGTAACATCTCGATCACCGCATACACGTACGAAGTTTGGTGCAATTGTTTTGGCGGCATCCGAGGTTTCTTCAATTTGTTGTACTTGAAGAACAGGTTCGTGTATTAGTCCCTCTTGAGTACTTACAGGTTCGATGGCTAAGTATGCTGAAGACACAACACAACCTTGCGGATTTTCCGCAAGTAGTGTGTAATGGCCGGAGTCTTCTCCTTTAGCTTGTTTAACGCGTAGTGTAGCTTGATTATTGGAATAGCTGGTTTCGTATTTCTGAGTCTGAGTTATCCTTTGTCCATTGCGGAACCATGTAAGTCTAGGTCTAGGATTTGCAGAGACCTTGGCTGTGAATACTGCATCAGAACCTTCCAGCAATTTGGAGTTACGAGGTTTCTGAGCTATCTGGGGTTGTGCGGCTGGCCCCAAAGACCTTTCCACTGTTGTAGAGATTTGAATATCGGTCTCACCAGCATATCGTCTGGTAATTGATTCCCTGAAGGATACTTCACGTAACAGTCTGTATTCGAATGTATCTACCTTGAATTCTTGTTCGAAACCATTGGCATAAGAAGTCTTTTCGGAGCTTTCTTGATGCCGTTGAACAGTAGTTCCCTGGGTGCTACTGGAAGTTTTCTGTTCAGTACTTTTGAAGGTCTGCATTTTGGTGAACCCTTGTTGTTGTGGCATTGGGAGGCCCTCGGGTTGAATATATACAGAACATACTGCTTCGCCATACTGGTTTCTAGCAGTACACGTGTATTCACCTTCATCCCCGGGACCAATTTGAAATATGCCTAAGGTAATGTCACCCGTTTGTTCGTTATAATTAATTCGATGCTTTGTCGAATCTCTCAAAGGTGCGCCCTTACGAGTCCACACAACCGTTGGCTGGGGCTTTCCGATTACGCGACCATCGAAGGTAGCATTACCTCCCTGGGCGAAGCGAGCATTTTGAAATACCCTTTCGAAAATTGGCGGCGCCGCATTCGGCCCAAACCCGGCAATTTGTTGCACCCCAGAGTGTTGTACTTGTCCGGCCACTTGTGTGTGTCCTTCTTGCACTGTGGAAATTAAAAAAGAAAAATTATTATTTGTGTATCATTCGAAATTTTTATATTTAGTTTTTTATGACTAAGGTGTTATTTTTGAGTTATGAATTTGCTTGGAAGCTGCCAGTTAATTTGGCAAAAGCGGTTTGATCAATTAAGCAGATGTATTAAATTTAGTTTTTTTATTATTAAAGTTTTGGCAGGTTGTGTGTTACATATGTTTTAAATTATACGGACTTGTTTATACTTGCAGTACGAGTTAAGAGAAGATGTATATCAAAAATAAGTAGATATTCGAAATTTCTATTGCAATTATTCAAGTTAAATCAAATTAAGTTGTATTGTCAGTTTACAAACATACATTTGAAATAAGAATGATTTTATTATAAATCGAGAATCGTTGACGCCGAAAACCATAATATATCTATCTGAAACTATGTATGTATGTAGATAGACGATATTCATTATCTTCTTTCATCATCATTATTATTATTATTATTATTATAATTATTATTGATTATAATATTTCAATATTTGAAACTATGTAAATATACACATTATCTTCCCTGATAAATATGTTAATATATCAGTAGATTACAGTAACTACACACGGTCACTATAATATGCGTTTCTAGGACCGGTGAATATTTTAGTATTTGAGTATTTGAAAATTATGTAAATACTTTGTCTGTGGTATACACTATCTTGCCTGGAAAATACGTCAATATTTCAGTAAATTGTAGTCGTAATTTACTTATTTAAAATTAAATAGTTAAATGTGAATATACTGTCACTATAATATGCGTATCTGTACCCGGTAGTTAGTTTTATATTTCAGTATTT
>JABXWE010009016.1:0-19628 GCA_014611495.1 Limonius californicus | reverse complement strand
TGGGTACAAGCCATTTATTATTAGCACACGGTTTTGCTCCTCCCTGTGTGGTTTTGGTGAAAATAGGATTATATTGTATTCTACCAGTTGGAGTATCATCATTTCCAGTTTCCTTTTGAAAATTATGAGTCAAGCATGACGCTCCTTCATTTCCCCTCCACACAAGTTCTACAGAAGCAATTAAGAAGAATTTTATTTGTAATCCTTCTGGTGTATTTTCATCCCACGCTTCTATCATTGCTATGTACTCGGTATCTTTAAATGCTGATGCACTAACCTTTCTCTTGTCTGGTAAAATTTGAAGTTCCCTTCTTTTTGAATTTCTTGCGTTTCTTGCGGCTAAAAATATGGGACTAGAGAATGGATCAATTACTCTATTAAACTCCTTCATATATTTTTCTTGTACTTGTTTTGCCGTAACGTTCCACATCGTTTTAACCACATATTCTTTATAATTTTCTCCTTTACCTTTTCTCATATTGAAAGCCCAATCTTTCAAAATGGATGCTATCATTTCAGTGGAAATTGATTCATTTAGTACATAGTTTCTTTCACTACAAAACGTAAGAAATTGTTTCCATACGTACTTTTTTGTTTTCACTGTATTATGAGGCTCAGTATTTCGTATACTTTCGTCTATTGAATTTATTGATAAATCTCCGAATCGACTCATTTTTGAACAGTTATTGATAAACGTCAAAATTTGACGGTCCTGTTAGTTTGTGTATTGTTGTATATTGATGTCGATGTGGTTACTATGGAAATTAAATTATTGTAAAATTTTCGATTGGTAGAGCTACTCTATGTATAATCAGGTATTATCGAAATTATACAAGGTAACTTAACTAAATTGATCGTTCTAATTGGTTGAAAATTATACGAAAAAAATAATCTTGGTAATTGTTTTTTATAGCTTTACGACGTCTTGGGAGAGCTGCAGGTACAGCTGGTACTTTTGCTATGACCAATCGGCATTACGAGGAAGTAGAACTGCTACCGAGCAGCAGTTTTCAGAACAGTTCAGCGTGTTCCGGGCAGAAACGTATACAGTGGAAGCTCCCATAGGCGGATATTCACTGTCGTTACTTTTCTATCCCGTTATGGGAGGTGTCCAGTTATGGAAAAAAGCTGTAAATATAACAATTTTGATTTCTATTTTTACATTTTTGTTTATTTGGAGTACATAAGTATTGTATACAATAATTGACAAAAAATGTTCATTAAGGATGAATGAAATAGGTTTATTGTTGATTTGAAAGAGCGAGATCTAGGACGCGGTTTTCGAAGCATCTCTAAGCACTGCAGCCATCATTGGCTTATTGTACAACCTAACTAAGAATCCTATATTTAGTCTTCAATTCACTTTTGTGATCTTCCCCACCGCTATTTTCAAATTCAACGTATAACCTTTGAATGTCAATGTTTTCGTCGTCTGTTTGAATATTCCTGTCCATAGTTATAAACTTTTCTAGATTTTGATCATCTGTTGGTCCTAACTCTTTGACACATTTTAACAAATCAACAAGTACTGACAATGACAAATTAATGACCTTCAAGATCAAATTCGGTAGAATTGCAATCTTCAGGATCTTTTTCTCCCGTGCCATTTTTATGTACGCAACGTACATATTCGTTTGTTCAGAAACAATGATTACAGGAAAACTGGGAATAACCACACAATCAAAATCAAGTAGGGATATGAAACGGGGAAGCACCAAATACGTAAATGCTTTAGGTCCATTAATCCGTTTATTAGAACTAGATGTCCGCTTAAGGGAGATTTTTGATTTAGTATATCAGAAAATACAGTTTCCGGCTTCCTTTATGAGAGCGTCCGCTTATAAGACCCTAATTATTGAGGAAAATCATAGGAACAATGTTAGTGCCTGGAAATTTGTCCGCTTAAGAGAGCTATCACCTTATTGGTGCTGTCCTCAAGGAGAGCTTTCACTGTGTAATGTTTCAAATACCTGTACCGAGTCTGGCCCGCCGAAAAGCGCGGAAGTAGGAGAAATATACTACCCTACCATACCTAGCGGCTATTCCGTTCCGGCTCTTCGTTTGCTCGGGGTTCAGAATTAGCGTTGCAACAGCAAGACCACAGTCTAGATCATCTCATCAGTAAATATGACGAATACAATTTTATATTATAGTATTCAAACCTTCGTTTAATCTGATATCTTCAGTTTCGATTTGCTTTGCATTTAAATACTTATTACCTTTTCCAAATATATTGTTATAAATTACAATTTTTGTTAGATTTTTCTAGTGTATCAATTTTTTATTTGTATACAATCGTTCTGTCGCACATTGTTATTTTTAAGTACACTGCTCGTAACTGTTAACGTATGGTTAAGAAAATTAATAATAAAAAAATAGGCAGTTAAACCAATACCTGTAAATATTTTTTAATTTCATCTACAACATTTTCAAAAAAGACTCCGAAAGCTTTTTGTTGCATTTAAGTTTGTTTCTGAAAATTCTAATGCGATCGTCGCTATATGATACAAATTACAAAGTTGACATATATGAATAAATACAGAAATCTTTAATTCTTACAATTTATAATTCACCACTTGTTACAAAAAACTAAAGTTAACAGTGCTTACTATCTCCACAAATAGCTAAAAAGGCTAGACATCTTATGGCATAGATTGAGTCTAATTGGAATTCGTGTGAATCGCTCATATCCCATTCGTCTCTGAGAGCAATTTGAATTACCGGAATCGTACGTGGCGGCATATTTCGTGCAGCAACACGTCTTCCTAATGCGTCCCATGCATGTTTTATAGGATTCCATCAGGGCAATTTGCTGGCCAGTTTATTATATCCATTCTCATTTCATCAAACCCGTTGTCCAAGATGTTTGCTTGGTGTGGAAGTGCAATATTATTTATAAACATGAAGCTTTCTCCCACTGCTGCTGCGTACGGAAGAACAATTGGTTGCAGAATCTCAGCCACATACCTTTGGATAGTACAACAGCCATTCTGAATGAAATAAAGGTCCGTATGAACTTCAGTACTTATTCCCATACTATTACAGAGCCACCGTCATATTATGGCCGTTTCCGGACATATTGTAGATTATTTCGTGTTGCAGGTTCATGCCAAATTAAAACACGCCTATTATCTGGCTGAGAAGTAATTTTTGGCTCGTCGTTAAAGAACACTCGTCCTCAGTAATTATGGCCCCAATGCCTATGCTCCTCTGCCTACTTTCTGCGAGTCCTTTTATAATTTGCAGTACGTGGAATGCAAACCAGTGGTCTTCGAGCAACAGGCCGACGTCATAAAGATAATTTTCTATTGTTTGTGTTGATACTAGCTTTTCAGTAGCAGTAGCGAATTCACATAGAAGTTAGGTTTTACTAAGAGTTGTCCTTGTCCTTGTCTTCGCCGAGCATCTCCAGTTTCCAAAAAGTGATTCCAAAGTCGAGATGTTATACCTTAGCTCACTCTAAACATGAGACAGCTTGCTGTTTTCACCTACCTTCGAATTGACCTATGGCCCTCCAAGCCTCTAATTGAGACTGTTGTCTCTGAAGGTACTTAATTGTCATAATGGTCATATTCGGAATTATTATATTTTACATTTTAGAACTGATCCTCGGAACAGTGGACTTATACATGTTCCTAAAGGTAAGGTTCAGTTTTGTTGTATTATCTCTACCAGGAAAGTGGCCAGCACTACGCTTTAACCGCCTATTATTATCCTAGCAACTAATTTAAGGCTGAGTATACATGGAGACCGAAATTCCCTTTGAAAAAGCACCTAGGTGTATTATGATGCTTCATCTAGCATCGCAACCGACGGCTATAACGTTAGCACAACCCACGGGTTATTTACTGCCGTAACTGGTTCAAGAAAATCCACACGAATAACACCCAGATTCCAGAACATTATACGCAGCTAAGTCCAACAGTTCTAATGGTAACTAGTCTAGTGAGTTATCAAAAATATGGGTTTCACCAGATCTTCATTAGTTCATCCATCTACCCACATTCTTTAGATCGATTTTCGAATCACCATATACTTACTTACTAGGCTTATGCGAGCCTTTTATGAATTTCAGAATCTAAGCATCCCCATTGCTCTAAAAACTGTACACTCTAATTTTGTTTTAGTTTACTGTTCAAGCCGATACAGTAATAAAGACTAAACGATTGTGCAGTTTAATTTACAATAGGCATTATAAAAATAATGAAAGATTATCGCCTATCCAGGTTTCTCGATTTATGTTTACAGACGAATAGGCATCATATGTCATACGATACACCCTTCGTAAATATCTGAATTGTTAGAATTTGAACCTGTGCTTATTCTTATTTTATTATTGCAGTATCAGTGTTTTGTAAATATGAAAAAAGGATCAATGCAGCGATGATGTTTAAAGTCGTCAAATAAAAAATTGTAATTTTTATGCATTATGAAAAGCGAACACGTAAATTGTAATCACCAGCCGGTCGAAGTTGATTCTTGTTTATTTAGAATATTTACGAAGTTAATAATTACAAAGAGTCCGCTAACAAGGTCAAGCATCATATTGAATATAACATAATATGAATTAATATACAGGCAAGAGTTGCAGGTTATAATTAATAGAGCTCCTGTAACTCAAGGATACAAAGTATCATATTTTTGACAATGTGTAATGAACCCAGTACTACGAGTATCATTATTTGAGTTTTACTGTACTATCCTTATTTATTAATACATAGAAATGTACATTTAGGATTTGTTATGCATATAAAACTACAACATTCAATACTAAGCATAACTTTCTTGCTCTTCCGTTATCGCCACAAATGACTCTAATTGCTTGTGTAAAATAGAATACCTTATGTATTTTTATATTATTAAACTAATCACTCAAAACTCTGCGTTTAAACCTCCAATTTAATTGTTTTTTCACAACTTGAACGTAAGTCATTATTTAGATCAGTAGAAATCCTTTTTAGAATTTCTAAAACGCCCCACAGAAAAGCTGCGGCAAATGAATAAAATTTAATTTCCGTTTCCGCGTTCCGATCGTACGTCAATATCGAATGGCGAAAATTTTCGCGATCAGTATATTTACATACTGGGAGTATAAAAATTACCGATATGTTACAATTGAATTTAAGGAAGTTAGGAGATAAACTCTATACTTTTATTGTGAAGCTGCAACTCTATCTTAAACTAATCAATAAGCGCATTTACGTGGTGGGAGCGTGGAGGTTGTACTGAACAATCAACAAATCTCGTCTGCATGCTGATGCTGATGACTGGAACATTTTATACAGTGGAATGCAATTGTTTTGCCTTGTTGGCTTTTTGAAATTTTTTTAAATTTTAGGGAGTGAAAAGCTCATTTTAAGTGAGCGAGATTTTAAAATAATTTTCTAGATGTAGTGCGAAATATAACCATGACATGAATGTTTATTTTTCACGGATTAGAAAGTTGTTTTAAATGGATAAATTGTTCGTAAAGATGGCTGCAAAAGAATTTCCCGCATATTCCTAAATGCGCAAAGTCGTATCAATACTAATTTGCTAAATTCCTGGTTCTGGTAGAAAATCTTGGTGGTTTTACATTTTTTATCAAAAATTATCTCTATTAGGTACTAGTTGTTTAACTACAATTGTCCAGGGTCGGAAGATGATAACAGCCCTCCAGAAAGTTAAAAAGAAATGATTACTTCACACTAGAAAGAGATTATATGAAAATATATTACATAATCTTTTAATTAATTACTTAATTTAAGGGCAGAACATTTCCAATCCGCAAATGAAATAGCTCAAGGAACACGGACTCCAACAAAATTATAAAGTAGGTAATACAAACAAATCTATTGTTATACAAGGAAATAGTAATTTTCCCGCATCAGGGTTGAGACGTCTCAACGTTCATAACTGATTTATACAAATTTCCAGACTATTAAAAATCATTAACATTCCTTAATAATTGAAAATTAGTTCAACCTAATTGCAGTGTCATCCAATATCTGCTGAAAGCTATGATTACATAGTATCTTTATATATCTGGAATTAATTGGCTTGGTGATTCTGGAGTCATGACTTTCATTTATTTCTTTTTCTAGACAGTTGTTACAGCGGAAAAAATCCTAGTATAGCAATGAGATCATCATGACCAGTCCCATTCAGTTTAATTCCAAATGAAGGTCATAATAATTATAAATACTAATTAAACATTATAATTTTATTTAAAAAAAATTAACTGTAACGAGATTAAGTTCTAAGTATATTTCTAGAATATGCGTATAGTTGCTAACTATTACGTCAATCTTTTTTTCCATTCAGATTCTCTTACAAAGATGTTTGTGCAAGATAGGTGATAATAAACAATCCAACAGAACCAGTTACATAAACAGGTTCAGAATTCGCATCCTCTAATCTAGCGAGATCTTTTTAGGAAGAGTAGGATGTCCGATTTCTTTATTTTTCAGATTCCTCTAATATTACACTATGTAAGGTTACTACAGGACCTGCAGAAAACAATAACATACAATTAAGTTATAATCAAAAGCTATTTCTCCGTTAATTTTACAGAGAATGGATTTAGTGGGTTCAACCTTTGCTAAATTAGTAAGGAATGCAATAACATGAACAGAAGATAAGGCATAGAATATTTAACACGAAAGTGATGGTACGTCTGTAGGAATTATGAAATGTATTCAAATAAGAAGTATCAAAAAGATCTGCTGATTTTGACCTTTGGAGCACTACAACGTCTGTTATATGCTACTATTTCAGATTTATCAAAAATTTTATTAGGATGTGTAAATCCATAGAAGAATGGGTACGGTTTAAGTTCAATATCATTTATTTAATTTGTAATCTAAAATTCTTTAATAATTACTGGGTTGTTGAAGCTGAATACCCAAAACGGTCATGGTTAACACATTTTCGCAAACGCTTCGCTTTTATTCCATTTTAGTGCCAAATTGCAGTTATGTATGGTTCTTTCGTAAATTACCCAATTTTGTGTCAATTTCCTGAAAGTTAAATGTGTGTAATTATTTTATCAGATATATACGAATGGCATGAATTATTTAAACATTGCGGTTGCAAACACTGTAACTTATCCAAATTGCTTGTAAATGTTAATAATTTCGCATTTGTATGCTGAAGGCGTAAATAACGCAAATCAATCAAATACAAGTTTTACTCTCCGCAGCTATAATTAAACCAAGTAATTTTCATTTATCGCCGTAGACAGGTTTGCTGTTCTAACGCTAACGGATCCTTAATTATCTTTCAATATTCTACAAAGGTGGACGGCACAAGGAAGGACAGCACGCTCAAGTAAATTAAGCTCGATTAATATTCAAAGTAACTTCCGCAAAGTGCTATAGTTGTATTCAGTTTTAATTAAACTAGACACTTATTATACCAAATGATTTATTACTAAAGCTTCTAACTCCTTCTTGTGATTGAAACATAGTTTATGACAGCTGCCCGACAGCCTGAGACTGTAGTCATCAGTTACGTTACTATGTTGTGTTTCTGAAATTACCTAGGCTTTGTTATTTACTAACTGAAGAAAATCACGAAGACGGAACAAGTGGCATTCTAGTAAAATCTTGATATTGTAGTAAATTATAAATAAGTAGGAACAATACCATTGATACATAATTTTAATAGGTTTGATTAGCACTTTGCAGCTTAATATACAGGGTGGCTGAGTTGTAACCTCTTAAAAGTGGTGAACATAACCCAACGTACATATATCACATAAATTGAGATTATTGAATTCTTTATAATGTAGCAATGCGTAATATTTAGCTACTTGCTATCCAGTTCATCTCTTGCTGAAGTAATTAACACTTTTACTAAAATTATTTATATCAGTAATCAAATCACCCATTACTATCAAACTGCCATAGGTATTATAGTTGGGGACCGCGGTAGAGTAATGGCCTCCGCGCTTGGCTTGGGAGTTATTCTACCAAAGTCGCTCAGGTTCGAATCCTGAGCACTGCACTTTCCCAGGGTGTTTGTGGTGTCTGGGGCTTGGGGTTTTGCAAGGGTGGGGCATGTTAGACCTGTGAATAGCACGAAATGTGCTGAGCCGGGATAAGCTGGGAGGGATGGGAATCTTGGAAGGCCACGATTCTTAAAAAAAAAAAGGTATTATAGTAAAAACTAAACGAGTGAAAAACAACAAAATATGTATAGCAAAGTGATATTTAATTCAGTAAATGTTCAAAACTATCTATACCTACTTCCACACATTTTCTAATTCGATTGGGAAACGACTTGCGGACGCCTAGATTATTATATTTTGTAAATCATACTATCTTATCACCAGAATTCGGCATACTATTTGTTTAATTGTACCCCAAAGAAATTCTAGTGGAGTAATATGGAAACTTCTTGGTGGCCATAGTTTATGCGCAGCTCTTTTTCCAATGCAATTTCCTTCAAATATATTATTTAAGTAGTGAGTGATAAATCAAATACTATGCCACACCAAACATTTAAAGAAAATGGTTTTTGAAAAATGGGTAGCACGTACTAGTGCGGATTATCTTCTGAGTAATAGTACGAGTTATGTCTATTCACGTCACCACTGCGAAATTTATCTCATCACTAAACAATACACAATTTAAAAAAGATGAATTCAAAATAAGTTGATTCTGAAGAAATAACAAAATTGCAGTCTTCGTGCACCAAGGTAACGTTATATAGATGAAATACATTTGCTTTCAGAATTCTTCTAACTGAAGTTCTAGTAATACCTACGTCCCACATGTGCACTTTGTAGTATTTACTAGACGGGGAAATGTCTAGTTCTTAAGATGGCATTAGATAGAGTCCTGATCAGCTAAAGGCATTTTTAGAAGCTCTTCAATTATCTGACACCTCATTAATTCACGTTTTCCTGGTTTTATATTCTTGTCGTATTATAACAATAAATTCTATGACTTCGCCAGAAAAGGAAGTTATAGCCGACAGGAATAGTTGGTATATGACTAAAAGGACGTCGCGTATTTTATTGGCTACAACAAGTTGGCCTACCGCTAGGATTCGTTATAAAACTTATTGTGCATGTAGTTAGCAAAAGTCTGTCCTGACCATTATCTACCCATGTTTCATTCTTCTTACGTACCGTAGATTATTACTGTTTTTGTCAGTTAATGCACCTTATGGGTTTCCATAAGGAACCCTACAAGATTATTGACTTCTACATACTTATCGTGTAAAATGCCAAAAACTAACTAAGCAGCTAAATTCAGAACGTTTTTAAATGGGTTCAGATTATATATATACAGCGTGAACCACAAAAATATACCACTGCTTCAAGTGTGTAATCTACACATAAATTGAAAACGAAAAGTCAAATAAAATGTTTCTCTAAAAGGTATGGCTACAAAGTTACGGGCCCTCAAAGTTGAATTTTGAAGATCGTTTTTCGCAAATACCTCGAAAACCTTTATTTCTTTTTTGACGAGGATTTTTGTGGTTTGGTTGGATTTTCCATGAATGGACTGGAAGTATTAGTTTTCACATTGTTCCCTTAGACTTTCTATTCCAACTATTTGTGTGTGATTTTTCACGTGTTTTGCTTTTTGGGTCCGTCATTCAATATTCTTCAAATTTGGTCCTCTTGTTTAAAGTAGATAAAGTGAACAGTTTACCAGTTATTTGAATATCGAATGACGGACCGAAAAAAGTCAACAAAACACGTAAAAGATCACACACAAGGGCTATCTTTTTTTGGTACACGTTGTATATTGTATATAGGTATGTGTTAATTGGGTAGAAAAATCGTATTTATAGTTTGGTAATTGGCTGGTAACTCTTGGGGGTTTGAAGACGATCTCCTCTTTGTTGCTAGAATGCGTTAAGTTCATCAATCTCTTCTCATGGTATTTAACAACTGTAGATTTTGGTTGTACACTCTTTGTACAGGTTTTCAGTTTTTTGGTCCTAACCAGGTATAATATGTTCCTTCCCAAAAATTGAAGGAAAGTGCGCTTCGCAATACCTTCGAAAAGTCCCATAAATATACCGTAATTGTATGCATAAAGCGATATGAATGAGTATTGAATCTAATTGCGTTACGAAAGACATCCAATTTACGTTTCTAAAATTCCAACTTGTTTTAGGTACTTACCTACTAAGTGTAATATTGGTATTTCTATTCCTATATTTATTTATGTAGGTCGGTGCTGACTGTGTGGACAATAACTTAACATGTTTCCTTGGGGGTACCCCACACCAAGCTATTTCGACTAAGAAAGTTAAGTGAATGGTGATAGGTAGTAGTTGTAAAGGAGTTCGTTCATAGACGTGAAAGTGTTAACACGTAGTGATTGAAGTGCTTTCTTATTAATTTAGAACTAATTTATTTTATCTAGTAACCTTTACTAATCTGCGGACTCGGATACGCAGGCAGTGCAGTGTGATAAGTGGCTCGAGCTAAATGTCATATTTAAGAGACCTTGCAAAAGAATCTAACAAAAAACTTAAAAGCCAAACAATGCCAAATTCTGATAATACTAGCAAAATTTACGTTGAACCTAAAATAAATATCATTTATCACGGAGACGTTTCACAATCAACAGCTGTTAATGAAAACGATGACAAAAATGTACAGTCAGGTGTTGATGTCGAAATGATACAAATTCAATCAACAGACAACGGAAAAAGAAACCTAAACTCACCCGAAATTGAAATGGCTGACCCTAAGAGGCGTTCAAAAAATAAATCAAGATATGATTATGACTTTCCACCCCTGATCACAACTAAAAACAGATACGAAGCATTATCGGCATTAACGGAAAACCAGATTATGGATATAACTAATCAAACAGAGAAAGGTAATAATTCTCATAAAAACGACACATCTGACACCGTAAATAAAATTCCTCCAATATTTCTCCATGATGCACAAAACTATAATGCTGTGATTAAAGACATCAAAGAAAACACTAAAGGTGAATATACTGTTGCTTACGCAACGAATCAACTTCGAATAAATCTAGCAACTAGCGATGATTATCGTAGCTTAACATATTTCTATGATACAAGCAATATTAAATACCACACATTCAAAAACCCACTAGATAACAAATTATCAGTTATTATAAGAAATCTCCCCCCATCACTAACAGATGCGGAAATAATTAATGAACTAAAATCATTGCAATTACCGGTAAATAAAGCAACAAGATTATACAACAAAGAAAAACGGCCAATGCCGATTGTAGCTATAGAAATGGACCAAAATTCCAATGACGCCAAAAAAATTTTTCAACTCACGAACCTCTTCAGCTGCATAATACAAGTTGAACCAAGAAAACCTAGTCGGGACATCCCACAATGCACCAATTGCCAGAGGTTTAACCACACAAAAAATTATTGTAAATTAGATCCACGATGCGTAAAATGCTTAGGCGATCATCATTTTACTCAGTGTAGCAAGGCTCAAAAAGACAAACCAAAATGCGTAAACTGTGGGGGCGAACATCCGGCGAACTACAGGGGATGTAAATTCTATACTGACTTGAAAGTTAAAGCTAATGCAAGAGCAAATATCAACCATCCATTACACAAAACAACGAGTGGCACAGCTAGAACAACAAACATAACGCAGCACCCCATTTATGCACGAATAGTACAAGGCTCACACAATCCAGAAACAACCCCTTCCACTTCAACTGTCAACAATGAGCATAAATCTATTATAGACACCATACTTAATCTAATCACACCATATATTGACCAAATAAAATCATTCTTTCTTTCTCTCATAACAAGAATTTTCTCAAGCGAACCTTAACTTTTCAAAATGAACACCATAAATAACATCAATATTTTAAACTGGAATGCTGACGGCATAAAACGTCAGAGGTCCATACTAATTGCATTTTTGGCTAGACATAACATCGACTTGGCCTGCATCACAGAAACACACTTAATAGCTGATGTTCCATTCAAAATTCCAGGCTATAAAATCTTCAGAAGAGAAAGAGATTCACCCACAGCTGCTGGAGGAGTAGCTATTATCGTCAAAAACTCATTATCGGTAACACCACTACCCGACTACAAGTGCGTAAGTCTAGAAACTGTTGCGGTAGATCTGAAATTAAATAACGGCAAAATAGTTACCATACTGAGTGCATACAAACAACCAAACAAACGACTAGCCCAGCAAGACTTATGCAATATATTCAATACCTCGCACTCCACTTTAGTAATTGGAGACTTAAATTGTAAGAACCAGCTGTGGGGTTGCAGAGCTACTAATCAGGATGGGATCAGACTACACACCTACACCACAACAGTTGCAGCACACACAGCAGTGCCCACGGATTATACGTATTATCCCTACAGGCAAGATCATAAACCAGACATACTAGATATTATAGTCGAGAAAAACTTTCCTTTACCACTTTTTCAAACAGTACTAACTGAAATGGACTCGGATCATCTGCCTGTGATAATCAACTTTAATTTAAAACCGCAGAACAATCCATTGCCTCCACAACTTATTAATGGAAAAGTAGACTGGAAAAATTTTGGCTTGCTGCTAGATGAAAAAATCATATGCCCAGCATTAATCTCCAACGACAGAGACATTAACGATGCAATAGAACACCTTACAAGCAAAATTAAAGAAAGTATTGCCGAAGCCACGACAACAACATGTAGACAACGACCCAGAAACTATCTTCACCCTCCTGCGCGGATACTGCAATTGATCAAAGAAAAACATAGGCTTCGAAGAGAATGGCAAAGAACAAGGAACATGATTATAAAAACAGAATTAAATAAGATGACAAAAACAGTTAAAAATGAATTGGACGAACACAGGATTTCAACCTACCAAAAATACATCGAAGAGCTAGAACCAGGTGATCCATCAATGTGGCGCGCAACCAAGCGTATTTTAAATGAACACACTAGCATAGGAGTAATCAAGAAAAACAATCAAGAGCTCTTTTCCGATAATGACAAGTGTAATGCATTCGCCGAACACCTACAAGACGTATTTACTACAAATATTAATCCAGAATATAAAAAATTCGGAGAGAACATTAATCAGGTAGTAATGCGAATTAATTACACTGTAATAACTGCTTTTGAACCCACCAGTCCAAATGAAATTATAGGCCATATTAAAAACCTGAAATCTAAAAAGTCACCAGGTGTGGATTTGATATCAAACGTCATATTAAAGAAACTAACCAAAAAGGCATGCGCACTTCTAGCAACGACATTCAATGGCTGCTTGCGACTGGGCTACTTTCCAAGTGAGTGGAAGAAAGCTATAGTGCTAATGTTTCCAAAACATGGCAAACCCACAACTCAAGTGACTAGTTACAGACCAATAAGCTTACTGCCAACGCTTTCCAAGATACTGGAAAAAATTATTAAAACCAGATTATGTAACGTGCTGGAAGAACATAACATTATCCCCGAGTTTCAATTTGGTTGTAGAAGCAACTTCTCTTCGACACACCAACTGCAGAGACTAGTACAAATAATAGAAGAGGCCTTTGAAAACAAAAAGTATACTGCAGCTGCCTTTTTGGATTTTAAGCAGGCATTTGATAGAGTATGGATAAATGGCCTTCTATACAAAATGATGCATCTCCCTATTCCGAACTACATCACACGGATCATCTATTCCTATTTTCAAAATAGAACATTTGCAGTTAAAATAAACAATGCAACTTCATCAACTGGTCACATAAAAGCCGGAGTTCCACAGGGATCGGTCTTAGGGCCAATCCTTTTCAACATATATATGTACGACATACCTAATCCCATACAAAGTTCAGTGTCGATGTTTGCAGATGACACAGCAATTATAGTACAAAGCGAGAACTTAGAAACCCTTAGCAATTTACTACAAATATCTGTAGATGAAATTGTAGGCTGGTGCAACAAATGGTGTGTAACTATAAATCAAGAAAAAACTGAAGCTAAAATCTTTGCACTAAGAAGAATACGTGATTCTCCAAATCTCGTTATCAACAATCAGCTTGTCAGTTGGAAAAATAAACAAACCCCGGTGAAATATTTGGGTGTATATCTTGACACGCGACTCAGTTGGGGAATACACATTAACAAGAAATTAAATGTCGGCTACGCCAGAATTTCTAAACTATATCCAATAATAAAAAAGACTTCACTAAAAATTAAGTGCGCGACGCTGATATATAAAGCGATATTAAGACCAGTGTTAACATATGCGTGTCCTGTGTGGGGGGCTGCGTCTAAAACACACATCAGAAAACTGCAGGTTCTGCAAAATAAAGTTCTTCGTTTAGCAGTCGACGCACCATGGTTCGTGCGAAACTCACAAATCCAGACAGAGCTCGAAATCCCGTCGATAGAAGATTTCATTAAAAAGTCATCGAAGAAATTCTTCCACAATATCAGCAACTGCCCTAGTGCTGGACTCTTTTCACTGGGAAAACGTAGGATCCACACCAGGCTGAAGAGGCGCTTAACTCAAGACTTACTAACCACATCTGATGATGATTAAGTGATGAGTCGCATGAGTTTGTTGAATTTTATTATAATTTATAATTACACTATAATTTACCTTAACGAACAAATAGCTTTAGTTATTATATGGACATTCAATTAATTTAACTAAACCATGTATGACAGAAATGTCGATCTGGTTACAAAAAATAAAAAAAAAAAAAAAAAAAAAAAAACAAGCTATTTCAAATTCGTTTGATGTTACCTAACAGAGATAGCGGTTTGCGTATTTGCTCCATCGTGTCAAGTGGAACGATGTAACGTCCTTTGCATTATAAATAAGCGTTAAACCCAGTTGTTCGGCCCATCCAGTTAGGGTATCTCTATTGTTATCGGTTGTAGGTAGTGTATCTCTAACTCGCAGTTATTTAAAGTTCTTGAGCTTATATGTGGAGCTTTACTTCAGTTTTTACTTATCGCTTATTATATTTCCAAATTTCTTTCTTGTTAGCTGCAGATCACTTCATACTTGTTTACGTTTTTACGGATAAGCATACTGGATCCACGGATAATTGAATTTACACTTATAATTTTTTGTATCCGCGTATATTGACTGAGTGGTAGACCGATGTTTTGTTTTGGAAGTATGTTTCTTGTGGGGCGATGACATCGGATTTACTGTCTCAAAACTAGTTTTCTCAAGTGTTCACATTTATCCCTCAACACACATTGTATATTTATTGTAAGGAGGATTCACATAGAATTTCCGAAGTGCTTTGTCAAGTAGCTTTTAAAAGTACAATTTTCTTTAAGTTTCTGAAGATAATTTCCACTGGAAGAGCAAGCTTCTTCCATGTTTGGTCTCCAGTTACTGTTCAGGGAACACGCGCATTATTCCCGGACGCTTATAACTGTACATTTCTTTATAAAATGTCAGTTTATGGTAATCTTTTCCATTACCACTATTTGGAAGCCACTGGTTCTGTCCTTTGTTAAGAGTTCTGGCATTAGTTTTCAAGCAGCATTGTGGATAGTATGGATGGGACTTCCTAGAGTATTCCTAAGCAGAGGGTTTTAAAGCTGTCATTCGTTATACGGTTTTCAGGAAATTAACCTTCTCCCATACAGTCCGCACTTGACACTTCCTGCTTTTTTTGTTTCTTAAAAAGGATTTACCCAAAACACAGCAATATGTGAGCATTTGGCAAACAAGGAAACCAGTTATCCTTTTTGTGGGATGGTCATATTAACCAAGAGGTAACAAATGTATTCAATAATTAGCGATTACATTGAAGAGGAATTGTGAGACTTCTTTCTCTTAAATCTTTAGTAAAATAAATGGCCAACTACTCGTATTTACAGAATTTAATTTAAAATACTTATGTGCCGGAAAAAATTACCAATCAAAACAGGAAAGTGAGTGGCTTTGCGCAAATATTTACCATGAACGCGTATATCATCTACTTCATTTTATATAAAAATTAATTAATTTTCATACGTCAAAAATTGGAGCAATGTGGTAGGAATCAAATATAGCTCGTTTTAATTGAAAAATGCGTTAATTTATACGTGATATAAGGTTTCATAAATATTTTTATTTCAAATGTGCGGTATATTTTAATGTAGAAAAATTACAAAGAATCATTGATCCGTATTATAAGAATTCCACAACAATTTCACACTTTATATATTCAATGATTTAATCAACTTACATTTGTCATTTATTTCAGGTCACATTTAAGAAATAAATTTTACAACCATAAAAATTTCCAAAGAAAGGGAACACTAATTATTTTGCAAAATAGATTTAGCAAGTAAATGGGGAAGCAAAACTTCGACAATTACTAGTTAAAAGGTAGTTCCAGTTAGTTTTAGCAATCTGCTGTGGTATTTAGCATGTGTGAACTTCGGCTATCCCACCATTAGCGCCTAGTTTTGTTTAACTAGACAAAATTCAAGAAAGTGATTGATCTTCGGTTGAGAACTAGCAGCGTTAGTATGTAAATACGCCAGCCTGAGGGTTTATCCCAAGAATTAGTTTGAAACTCAGCAACCGATCTAGTAAAGTAGTTGGTTTAATTGAATTTAGTTGTAAGCAATTTGCCGAATTCATCCACAGTGTAAGCAGACATTACGGTATTTCCAAACAATATGATAATGAAATGTATTCTTACTTTGATAACAGCAACCGCTATCAATTTTAATTGCATTTGGTTTTGAGGTTTAAAATGAACTTCTAAGTAAGAGCAAGAATGTAGGATATTGGCAGACATTAGTATGCTACCAGTTATGAGGTATTTATTAGTTAAAAGGGATTATAAAAAATAAATTGTAAGTAATATTATACAATCTGTTAAATTGATTTACCTAATCATATGAGATGAAAAATGGTATGATTTCAGTGTAGAGAGAAGTCGGAGTAAAAAATATATTTCATTTCTTCTACAATTTGGCACAGAAAAGAATTAGCATTTTAAAAATGAACTTTCTTAATAATTTCATATACACTTTCGCATTCTTTTAAATAAATACAATTGAATCCGTATCTTAATAAACTCTACTATTCATAACGATACCTTAGTGAGTATCAACTATTACGTTATTGTAATAAAGGCAATCGGAATAACTGATGCCACTAATCAAGATGAGTTGTAATGTACTAATTTTATTGGAACAATATTTTACAGTGTCTCATGTTTTACTTATATAATATAATATGTAACTACAGAATTTTGCAAGAATTGTGGCACGAATGAATTGAATGCTGGTGCTTTGTGTAGCAAGAGTTTATTTTCCTATTTTATTATGAATAATATTTCTTATAAAGATAGGCCTTAGAAGACATTATTAAAAACTTCAGCAGACGTTCATCTGATTTGTTTTATTTTGATACGTATTTATATACATATATATATATATACATAAGTTTTGTATCATGTGGCACCCGCTATACCTAATGACCACATGGCACCCTGTGTATATATTTTAATTATACAAGATGATATTCTGGCACCATTACATAAAGCTACAAAGTGGCACCAAACTGTATAAAAATAACGTTAATGACGGTAAAACAGGCACCCAGCGTAGTTGCCAATGTGAGGCAGATATATACATGCGCAAGTGTTGTATCAAATTGGTGTCCCCGAAAATATTTACAATGCTTTCTTATGGAAGCAGTCGCCAGTTTGCATTTAAATTTTCCAACTTGTTGGCTTTATACCTAGCTATCTATGAGAATTTATGAATAGCACTTTTTAAATATAATGGCCGTTTCTCTGAAAGAATTTTATAATACGCGACCGGATTCAAGATCAAGTTGACCTTCTTGCCTCAAGTCACATCATGATATATGATATAATCTGTCATTTGAATGTTCGACAAAGTTAATTTTGGCAAATGTTGTAGATTGTAAATCTTGATATTCCTTTTTTGTAGCTTTTTCTTAGCGTGCTTTATTTCGTACGAGACGTAGCGATCTTCTTTCGTATGCCTGGGTAGCTCGTTTTGAGAGTGCCACAGACATAGAGGACCTACAGCATAACGTAGGTTCGGAAACCACGCAAAGTGTAAACACTTCTACTGGAAGGAAGAATTACTATGCCAATTTGCATTTGCCTTGCAAGGGAGAACAGCCGTTAAAGATCCGATGTTCTGATACTGGGAATTGAACCCAACACCTTCAGCGGAAAAGTCTAACGTGCTAACCTCTAGCCCACGATCGCCTTTGTAGCTTAACTGAACCCATAAACTTAATATAAAAATCAGCAAATTATGTCGGAGTTATGGATGACTTTTCTTAAACGGCAGTACAAACTCGTAATATTTTAGTTTAAAGCATCGTAATTTTGAAAGTGTACATAATATAACAATAAAATCGATTAACTGAAAGAATATTGCATTTAAATGTGATTAACTCTAAATTGAATGGTGTACATTTCTCATAAGAATGCATTACGAATTAAAAAGGAGAGGAACAATAAGTGGGAAACGTCTAATTTTGATATATTGGTAATCTGGCCATCTACTAGGTCGCTGTGAAATCCTTTTGTGAAACAATAATTTCTACTTTGCAAATTCAAAAAAGAAACTATTAAAAGGAAGTTCCTAGTTTCAAAGTAATTCGAATAGTGTTAGTGAGAATTGTAAAATTCATGCCGGCTTCGGGGTGCCCGGTGAATCCCCAAGTTATCGTCCGCGTCATAGTGTATTTTGCTTCCGCTACTAAGCTATATACCAAACCAGGGACGCTGTATGATGTCCAAATTCAAGCAGCAGCAAAACAACCACAACAAAATCAATATCCACAATTACATCAACAATAACCAGAATATAACATTATAAGTTATAACCCTCCTGCAACAACAAAATGCTTACCTACAACAACAAAATATACACTTACAGCAGCAAATAGAAAAACAACAACAAGCCATATTGGAATTGAAACTAGAAATCAGACAGCTCGGAGAAGAGATGACCCATGCAAAACCCAAACAATAATGACTCAATTATACAAAACAGCATTATGGAACGCAAACGGTGTCACAAGTCACAAATGTGAAATTGAATTAATTCTAGCCCTACATAAAATCGATATTTTACTTATATCCCATCTAACATCTAGCACCAGCTTCAAAATACATTACATAACATACAACACAGCTCCTCCCAACGCAGAGCGAAAGGCCAGACCCGGTGCAGCAGTTATAATACGACATGGTATTAAGCACCATACCCTGGATAAAGTTGAAGAAACATATCTCCAGGCAGCAAGCGTAGTTATAGAAGATTGGCATGGCCCACTGATAGTAACCATTTACTCTGAAACAAAGGAAAAGGAACAGGCAGCAAAACTGCAATATCAAAAAAAATTTGTCATTTTACAACGAATTAATAAATGCAGATTAATCTAAGGCTTTCACTCAAAACGACGGAAGAAGTGGAAACCGAAGTACAAAAATTCACTGAACTTATACAAGAAGCTGCCTGGGACGCAACTTCAGCTCAAAAATTACAGAAGCAAAAAACAACCGGCTATCCAATAAACATTCGGGGAAAATAGTAGAAAAATTAAGACTTCGGAAAATCTGGCAAACGTCAAGACATCCACAGGATAAAATTAACTATAATCGAGCAGTCAGACAACTGAAAGAATTCCTAACAGAACTCGAGAACAACTC